>SZWC01019674.1:16152-34981 GCA_023375785.1 Penium margaritaceum
AAGAGAGAGAGAGAGAGAGAGAGAGAGAGAGAGGAGAGAAAGAGAGAGAGAGAGAGAGAGAGAGAGAGAGAGGGAGAGAGAGAGAGAACCTCACGGACGCACACCGACCGCACTCACGGCGTTTCTAAACGAGTCACGCTTCAGTGTCTTGGTCAAGAAGTCAGTCAACTGCCATGTTGTCTCAACCCACACAATGATGATGCTGCCGTCATGCAACAGCAAACCCACATAGTGATACTCGACATTGATGTCCTCTGTGTGATTGTGATGCATGCCGTCGTTGTCAACAATGGCCATGGCGATTTCATCGTCACAATGCAGCGTGATAGACACAACTGACTAACGCAACTCGGACAACAAGCGGCGTAGCCACACGCTCTCACAAGCGCCAGAACCAAGGGCCACATACTTAGCCTCAGTAGTGTTGTGTGCAATGCAGCCTTGCTTGCCGCTACGCCAGAACACAGTCGTGCCGCCAAGAAAGATCCAACCAGTACAACTTTTACTGTCCGGACTGCCAGCCCACTCATTGTCGGTGTATCCCGTCGCCACAATGGATGGGTGTCGACGGAACATTAGGCCTCGCCATGTGGTAGAGACGACGTAGCGTAGTACTCGGATCGCAACCTCGAAGTGGAGGTGACACGGGCCCTAAGAGAACAATGTAAGGAGGTTGACGGCAAACACAATGTCTGGATGTGTCGTCATCGCTAGGAACATTAATGACCCGATGACGCGTAAACACGTGGTCACGTCTAGTAACTCACCCACCACAGCTGGATCAGAGCTTTTGAGCATCGTTTGACCATCGGCCGACATGGGTGAGGATGCTCTCGACATGAGGGGCAGGTCCTCAGCGAAGCGCCCGGACAAGGTCTAGACGTAGGCGACCTGATGGACATGCAGGATGGAGCGATCATGCTCAAGCTCCATGCCCAAAAAGTCTCATGCGGACCTGAAATCCTTCATCAGGTAGGCAACATGTAGCAGGGCCTTGACCCGCAGGATGACAGCTGCATCTGGCGATGCTATGGGCAAGTCGTCGATATAGACCAGGACAGCGACGAGGGTCTGACCTCGCGGAGTGATGAACAGCGTGGGGTCAGCAAAGCTGCAAAGGAGGCTGCCAATGAGAAGCGTATGACTGATTTCTTGGTTCCAGCAGCGCGGTGACTGCTTTAGGCCATAAAGGACCTTCCGCAGCCTCCAGACATTGCCGGAGCCACAATCAAATCCTGGAGGCTACACCACGTAGAGCTTCTCGCCCTCCAAGGAGCCATGGAGAAAGGCATTTCTCACATCCATCTGATCCAGTTCCCACTCGTGATGAGCAACCAAGATGAACACCGCTCAACTAGTTGAGAACCAACCGACCGGGGCGAAGATTTGGTCATAGTCAATCCTAGAGACCGAAGCAAACCCCTTGGCTGTAAGATTTGCCTTATACTTGTTCAGGAACCTGTCTGGCTTCCACTTTCGCCGGAGAACCCTCTTGATGCCAATGGCCCGGGGGGAGATCGACGAGCTCATAGACTTGATGTTGTCGAATGGTGGTAAGCTTGTCAGTGCATGCAGCCTCCCAGTGAGCAGCCTCGGGAGACGCTCGAGCCTCACGTAGGGTGATTGGGTTCTCTGGTCGCTCCATTGGACAAACACTTAGGGCGTGTGCATCCCGCGCCCCAGGCGGCATACATGTGAGCGTGGCCGCGGCAACATACCGATGCTCCTGATGGTGCAAGGTCGAGCCCCAAGCTGACCCTGGATGTAGGTCAATGATGACTGACAGTGTGGCCAAGCCAAGTGCCTTGGTGTCGGGGTCCCCACTCACGACTGTGGAAGAGGGTCTGACAAGAGGCAAAGAGCCTCGTGGGGTGACAGTGGGACGTGGCACAAGAGGGCGTGAGAACGAGGCCTGAGTACTCACTGTCGTTGCTATCAATGACTATCACAGATGATTTGCACCTAAGATCAGCGCATGCGAGAATCAATTCAGAAAATAGTGTTGCCTTAAAGGTATGCAGCACGTTATGAGGCATAAAGCAGAGTTGAACATCTGAGGACGACATTTTTTATGGTTGAGTTTTCGAAATAGGAATCTTCCTTTGTCATGATTAGAACTCGTCATCTCTTGTTCAGACAAGGTGCAAATATCGCATCGGATTTATCTTCCCTTCTTAATAAATTGTATCATTTTCTGCTCTACGCTGCTACGTACCAGACGTACACGAGTCCCTAATCTTTCCGAGTGCACACTTCTGTTATTACACAAAAAGCCCACCACGTCGCGAGACCTCGATATTCACTCCAACAGTCAAGGGAAAAGCGGCCAACTGCCCTCACCTCCAATGAATCTTTTCGAACCTTCTAACTACTTCGATCACTCTCACGAATCTATGATAGAAGTATCACGACCTCTCGGTCGACTCGACGCACCGAGATGAATCTGAATTTACAAACATGTGTCTCGCATCTTCACCGTCGATCCTCAAAGGCCCCCAACTTCTCGATGGAGCTTCTTGAATCCAAACACTCATGATGCAACTCCACACGAGCCGCTCGACAACTGGCCCAACGACCTCGACTAGGTCTAATTCGTAACTCGACCCTTGAATACATATGTTCTACCCATTCGACACAATTAATCAAAGTACACTTACCGCTAGTTAGAAATTGCTCAAGTTTCAATTCTCAATTACGTTCTGTCTTGCAACTTCTACCTATTCACCATCTACGCTCCGTTTGGCATAACACTTGGTATTAGAGCAAAGCGGTGCTAGAGAGGCATCCGACCACTTTACCCATCCGGAGGAATACCTCGTACAAGCCATCAGCGCATCTTGCATGTCAAGGTTTAGCAAACTTTGTGACCATGATGTGAGGCGAGCGAGCGCAACCAACAACCAACAGATTTGGTTGTTGGTTGCTTCAATGACGACTTTGGCGAAAGAGGAGCAGAACGTGCCTATGCACACGAACCCTGAAGCGCTAGCAAACACTAGCATGGCAAGCTATGTAGCAGCTAGATCGACCCCCATGGCTCCGCCGACAACCATGGCTCCACCAACCAATCCGGTTACAGATTCGACGGCGACGAACCAGCCGCCCCTACCAACAGCCTTGATGACGGCAGCAAGAACAACAGATGGCACTGGATGACTTACGCAAATCAACAAAGAACTGGCAAACCGAATCTCCGCACTCGATGGGATCAACAGCCATTTTCTCCAACAACTTAACTTTGCGATGGAGGCTCTTCACAATGCAAGCGTAGGGGAAGCAGTGCTCGTCAAGAGAAAATCCCAACTCTCGAGGGAACCCAAAACTCGTTCAGCCCCAACATAATAATTCAAATTCTAAGTTATAGGGGACCAACAATTCGGATTTGGCTCACGAGTTCGGAGGTGTACTTCACTGCGGTTGGGATCAATGACGAACAAGAAAACATTGACCTCGCGGCCGCGCTTTTGCATGGCATGGCGCTAAGTATGTGGCCAGACCTAAATACCATCCAACAGTAACAAGAGACCGGCAGGACCTTATCAATGGCCAATGGCTCCCGTCTCGTGTTGAAGACTGCTTTCGTTCTACCCTTGGAGCAGATAAACCCATAGTTACAAGACGTGCTGACGCCACCAACCGACTGGAACAAATTCCCGTGCACGATGCTCGCACAATTCGGACAGCTGAACGAAAAGTCTGACGCACGGTCCAAGCTCTAGTACCTCCATGAGCAATCCATCGTGGCAGAGTATACGTAGAGATTCCGCAATATCATCACTGGTGCAAACATAGCTCCCGACGAACTCTGCTTTTTCTACAACAACAGCCTCAAGCGAGCAATACAGCGAGCAATTGCCATTTTGGGCATACAAAAAAACTTGTCGTGGATAATCGCAGTTGCGGAAAGGATCGACAGCACCGACTACAACGCTCGGGTCCAGGAATCTTACGTCTGGCGACCTCCCAACCACAATTATCATGGGAACGGAAAAATCCACTCGAGGGACTCCTTGACTCTGATGGAAGTGGACACCGTCAACAAGAGAGACACGCGAACCTGCTACAACTCCAAAGAAATTTGGACACATCGCCTGCAACTGTCAAAGCAAGCTGTAGGCGGAAATGGGGGGGAAGTCGTAGAAAAATGAGTCAGGAAACGGCAAGGGATAGGAGTGAACGGCGCAACTCTTGTTTGTGAGGAGCGATCTGCGTAGAAAGATCGCCCATCTGAACGGCCTACATCACCGCTTAGGGTTTCTGAGATCGCGAAATTCAACAAGGGATATGAGGACGACCAATCCGCGATACTGCTAAAAGCTCTGCCTCGATGATGAAAGAGTTGCAGAACGGTATTAGCAATATTTGATGAAGGAGCTTCTCACAGTTTTGTAAGCAACGACATGGTTCGCAAGCTGGGTTTGCAGAACGAACTAGGGGTGTTTGAAAGAAAAACCATTGACGGGAGATTGCAAATATGGAGGCTTTCTGAAACCACTACGACTACATGTGGGAGATCTTCGGGATGTAACGGTCTTCACGTCTTGTCGAATGAGTGACCACAACATCATTCTTGGACAATACTTTCTATGCCAACGCAATCTGCAGGTCAACTAGAACAACGACGACGTCTACCTGGAAATCGACGGTGCCAAACTACAACTTCCATGTGTGGGACGAAGACAGCAACGGAAGCAACTTAGGTGAAAGTAGCAAAGGAAGTCCTGATAGCCAATAATCAACAAACTGTGTAGTCGATACCACTCAGCGTGACCAAGAACTATGTACGGCAAGTAGCTTGTCCATGGCTCGTACATCTCAAGCCAATGGAGGAAGCGGAAGTGGCAGCAACTGACTCATCATCCTCATCGACCTCATTAGCCGCATCGACATCAACAAAGTTCTCGATGGTACCCGAAGATTTCGCACCACTTATTCAATAGTTTGCAAACGTATTCCCTAACAAACTCCTGAGAACCCTACGACCTCATCGAGACATCGACCATCGCAGTGAAGTGAAGCCAAGAAGCCGACCCACGGTCCAAGGGGCCTATCGGATGCTTGTTCATGAGCTGACAGAGATGAAAAAGGAGCTTGACGCGATGCTCGGTCAGGGGTTCATCCAACCTTCCACGTCACCATACGCCGCACCAATACCATTTGTGAAAAAGAAAACTGGTGAAGTGCGGATGTGCGTGGAATATCGTTGGACTATCGAATGACGCTACCATCAAGAACCGCTGCCCTCTTCCCCGAGCCGACGAACCTTTCCACCAACTCCGTGGGGCTCGAATTCTCACCAAAATCGACCTACGCAACGGCTACCACCAGATTCGCGTGGCAGACGCCGACATCGAGAAGATGACGTTCCGAAATCGCTACTGACACTTCTAGTTTATTGTCATGCCATCTGGACTCGCAAATGCTCCAGCAACGTTCGCGACGGCAATGAACAACATTTTCTGGCCATACCTTGATGATTTTGTTGTGGTGTACCTTAATGACACTCTAGTTTTTAGCCGCATCCCGGAGGAGCACACTGGACATCTTTAAAAAAATCTTGAAGTTTTACAGAGAGAAACTCTTCCAAAATCTCTCAAAGTGTGACTTCGTTCGTCGGTCGATCGAGTTTTTGGGTCAAATAATCAACAGCGGACGGATCACCATGGATCCAAAAAAACTCGCAGCATTCGCTGATTGGCTGACGCCGACCATCGTTTGAGACGGTCAAGTTTTCCTCGGCTTTTGCAATTACTACCGGCGCTTCATATGAGATTACGCTCGAGTATGAGCGCCTCTCTCCGATCTCACTTGGAAAGAAAACAAGTGGCGGTTCGGAGGCATCGAACAAGAAGCGTTCACCGCTTTGCAAAACGCTCTTGCCTTGGCTCAGCCCTACGATTAGCTGATGCAACTATCGACTACGTCATAGCTACGGACGCCTTAGATCGGGCCATTGGCGTAGTCCTTGTACAAGATCACGGCAATGGCGAACAACTGGTCGCATACATGTCTCAAAAACTGCGAGGACTAGAACTCAACTACGCCGAACACGATAAGACATGCATTCAAGACATGCATCTAAGATATGGGAGTATCTATGGAGTGCCGTCGATACATCGTGCACACCGACCACCATGCGCTAAAACATCTAAAGATGCAAGTGAACCTCAGTCGGCATCAAACCAATTGGATGGAGTTCCTTGAATCCGGGTTTGACAACGATATTGAGTGCCGGCCAGGCAAAATCAACCCAACCGTCGCACACAGCCACCAACTAGATCTAATGGCTGAGGCAACAATGCTATAGCTGCAACGAGATCCGTATCTCGAGCGGCTGATTACACAAGGCTACGAACAGCATGGCGGATACGACAAGGAAAAATCGTCATATGACGCATCCTGATGGCAATGGAGATTTACTCGCCAGGTGGTCGTTCCCCCAAAACGACGAACTTCCCCGTACGCTACTCAAAGAATGCCACAACACCGGTCCAATTGGACACTTTGGAGAGGACAAGACATTGAAGAAGGTGGCAAAAAACTACCGGTGGGAAAGGATGTATTTGGACGTGGCCAACTTATGCGAATCCTGCGATACATGTCAGCGGCGAAAATTCCGTCGCATGAGGCCACCCGGACTTAAGCAGCCGCTCCCCATTCGAATAGAATCGTGGGCTGGCATCTCCATGGACTTCATCACACGACTACCAGTCATACCCAAGGGATATGACGCAATCCTTGTGGTCGTCGACAGGTTTACCAAAATGTCCCATTTTATCCCAATGACAACCAAATTCAGCATCGAGGGGACAGCACGATTCTTTCTAAGCAATATCGTACATCTACCTGTCGTATTGAGAACCATCACAAGCGACAGATATGATCGATTCACTACCCTATTAATCGATGATTTTTATATGAACCTTTAATAGTTTTAAAATAGTTGAAATCCGTCAAAAATGAACCTTCACCGAATTCAAAAGTACCACTAAAGTAATTACAAAGGCCATTCATCAAATTCAATGAACTGCCCACGAGTTTTTATTTTTCAATTTTTTTCCCAGGGTTCATAGGCAAATGTTTCTTCCACGTAGGTCTTGTGTGTGTATTTACGAGGGTTGGCGTTTACATATGGTGCGACAGGCCGATTCCGGCCCGATTGGTCAACTAAGACTAGTCGGAATCGTCCAGTCCGATCGTTTGAAGTTCCCAGCGGTCGATTTGGCCGCTTGGAACTTCAAATGGTCGCGTCAGTCTCTGGAATTTGTATGAATAAAACAATAAACCAGAATACTCGTCGAAAGAAAAAACTCAAACACTCCTTTCATCGAATTCAGCATACTACCACCCTTTTTTCAACGGAGTTAAACGTACACCCTAAATAATTCCAACACGGAAAAATCCTCGTCGAATTAGTTATGCAGCAGCTCAGTCATCGAATTCAATGATCACTGGAGAAGTCTTTTTTGCGTTAACTGATAGAGAAGATGCGTGCAAGCTTCCTAGCGACACAGCTGCTGACTAGGCGCCAGTGCCTGGTCAGACGGTGACGACAATCACAAGTCGTGCACACAACGGCAAGGGTCTGGCTAGGAGACACAAGGCAAAGTGTCAGATTGCTTCAATAGCATTTGCAAAGAGAGAATACAAATGATAGGTCCATGGGATAAGTACCTGCCGCGGCGCACGGCGGGTGTCGCACGCGGTAGTGCAAGATCTGTCCTAAAACCGGCCCAAACCCACTGTTTTGGCCATAACTCTGCGCAGACATATCAGAATGCTATGTCGTCTGAACCTAGACGTGTAGGATCAGAAATCCTAACGCTACAACTGGTCACATGCATGCATCAGGCATCAAATGGTGGACACACAATGCAAAAACATGCAAATCGGGCCCAAAGCCAGTCCACCGATAAACTCCTGGGTGTTGCAGAAAAACTGCAGGAAGTCCCGGGTAGCGTCCAGAGCTCTGGAATGGCCATCAGTCAACTCCAAAATGGTATTCCGCCACCAGATGATGCACCGGTGCCTCCAGGGTCCGCATCAGGGATCTGCACGAGTATGGACATGGCCAAGTGGTCACAATAAACTGTACAAGTTGACAGGAATGTCACAAATCACAACACTCCCCCATGACCCGATGGTACACATGTCCATACACGTGCAGCACTCAGACGTGTACAAAAATGAGTGCAACGACAAATGTGACATGGACACAGACACAACCCACACTCAACCACTCTTAGGCAAGGGGCGAAGTCCAACAGAACGAATGGCCACCAGGAACTTTCGGCGTGCTAGTGCCTTCGTCAAGAAGTCAGCATGCTGCATGTCAATGCCAACCCAAAATGACGGAGATCACATGTCTCTCCACCAGATCACGCACGAAGTGGTGCTCAACCGCAATGTGCTTTGTGTGAGCGTGAAAGACACCAGAGTTCTCCGCAATGGCAAGAGCACTCTGGTTGTCGCAACGAAGCACAATGGTGGGTACTAACTTGCCAAGCTCAAGGAAGAGGCGCTGCAGCCATACCACCTCAGCAACCCCTTCACCCAGAGCAACGTACTTTGCCTCCGATGAACTACGTGCAATGCAGCCCTGCTTCCCACTGCGCCAAGACACAGCGGTCCCACCGAGCAAGAACACGTAACCGGTGCGACTGTGTCCATCTCGGCTCCAGGCCCAGTCGCTGTCGGTGTAGCTGTCAAGGACCACCAAACGCTGCCGGCAAAAGTAGAGTCCGAGGTACGATGTGGAGACCACGTACCGCACCACTCGCACGGCCTCGTGAAGGGATCTAACACGTGGAGCCTGCAAAAACTGGGCAAGGAGGTTGACGGCAAATGCGATGTCATTACGTGTGGTAGTGGCCAGGTACATCAGAGATCCGATGAGACGCAGGTACAGGGTCATATCCACTGTCTCCCCCAGCTCGGTGGGATCGCCAACCTTCACGGCATCCTGCCCGTCAGGTGTGAGAGGTGTGGAAGCCGTGCACACTGCGCCAAGAAGGTCACTGAAGCGCTCCCCCATAACACGTGCATATCGGGCCTGATATAGTAGTAGAGTACGACGTCTGCAGTCTCGCACGATCTCCATGCCAAGAAAAACCACTGCACGACCAAGGTCCTTCATCCTGTAAGCAGTCTGGAGGACAGCCTTGGCCTCCTTCACGGCCTCCAATGAAGGAGATGCGATTAGAAGGTCATCAACATAAACCATGATGGCGTTGAATCGCTCAGGCATCCGTCAGATGAAAAGAGAGGGATCTGCCTCGCTCTGTACATATCCCGCACGAGTCAGGGTGCCAGTGATCTCCTGGTTCCAACACCGAGGAGATGGCTTGAGGCCGTACAAGGACTTGCACAAGCGCCAAACCTTGTCACCGTCCTCAAAGCTGGGTGGCTGAGCCACGTAAATCTCTTCATCCAGAGAGCCATGGGAGAATGCATTGTTCACATCTATCTGGTGGAGTTCCCAGTCATGTTAAGCCATTACACCGTACAGAGCTCGAGCTGAGGTCATGCGGCCAACAGGGGCAAATGTGTCAATGTCATCGATGCCCTCAATCTGAGAGTACCCCTTGACGACCAAGCAAGCCTTGTGGTGTTTCAGTGAGTCATCAGGCTTTACCTTCTTACGAAAGACCCACTTGACCTGAATAGCCTTCCTCCTAGGTGGAAAGTCGACTAGCTCGTAAACTCCATGCTCTCAAATGGCGCAAATCTCATCCTCGCAAGCAGCATGCCAAGCGTCAGCATCCTGTGATAAGAGAGCTTCCCTCAGTGTGCCCGGGTCAGGCGCCATGGAGGGAGAGCTCTGCGTGGCAAGAATGCACGCCACGTTGCTAAGTCTGACGACCACAAGATCGGCTGCTACATCACAAGCGATATGAAACTCGCGAGTGACGAGGTCGTGCCCTACGGGACACACAGGATGCACCTCTGCGTGCTCAGTGCGGACACTCAGGCCTAGGGCCTTTGTGCTAGGATCACCACTCGCGATGCTGCGCGCGGAGTGCTTGGGTGCAGGACTAGACACTCACTGAGCTCTGGAGGCCAATGGTCGAAGACGACCGCCAGCCTCAAGGGAGTAACTCGGGCTCGAGGGGCGCACCTCAGGCTCAGGAATGGGCACAATCATAGCTGGGGAGGGCAGAGGCAAGGGAGCTGGTGATGTCGTGCAAGGAGTTGCGGGTGTGGGAGACACGGAGCTCCTAGTGACAGTAAAAGAAAGTGAGGCAGGTCCATGCTCAGAGGCAGGAGTGCCGACGCACACAGGTACGGTCACAGGAGTAGGCACAGGTATAGGATCATGGGTACCTATAGAGCGTGAAGGGACAGGGGTAGAAGCCGGCGGTGCTGGAGAGATCTCTGAACCAATAGCGATGATCGCTGGGTCATCAAGCACAAGAGAAGTGGAGGGAGCTCGAACGGACACATCAGCCTGGCGATCGGTGCTCGTAGGCGCAGACTCCCCCATCCGTCGAGAAACCTCACACGCGGGAACGTGTGTGACGGGTAGCGACGTGATCGAAGTCAGATCACGGTAGGTAAGGGACTCAAAGAAGAGCGCGACGTGGGACTCAACAATGCGACTATGAGTAGGGTCCTAAAAACGCCACGCCTTCGACCGCGTGGAGATACCGAAGAAGGCACACAAGCGAACCCGCGGTGAGACCTTGGACCCCTGCTAGTCCTCATTGTACCACACAGAAGGCAAGGATCCCCAGACGCAAGCGAGGCGCAAGTCAGCACGATGGCCAAACCAGAGCTCATACGGTGTGACGTGGTGTGGAAGAGGACCGTGCGGGAGGCGGTTCCAGACCCAAGTCATGTAGGCAAAGCCTTCAAAAGCAAAGGACTTCGGAAGACCGCATTCAGACTGCATAGGAAAAACCACATCCTCCATGGTGCGGTTCCAGCGCTCAGAAACACCGTTCTGCTGAGGAGTAGCAGGAGCGGAGACCTGGTGAAAAATCCTGTTCTCGGCGAAGAAGCAATCCATCTCGCCAAGGAACTCGCTGTCGTGATCCGAACGGAAGGTGTGCAACGTGTGGCGAGATAGATGCTCAGCCTTCACTATCCAAAAGCAAAACGCGAGAGCGGTGTCATTTTTCTACCGCAGGCTATAGACCCACCGTATCCGAGTGAAGTCATCAGTCAGGGTCAGGACGTATCGACCCCCATCGGACAGAGACTCGACAGATATGGGACCAAGAAGGTCCGACTGAACAAACTCGAGAGGGCGAAGTGCGCGTGAACGGGAGTCAGGGTAGGTGCAACAATGCATCTTGCCCTTAACGCAGAAGAGGCAGTCGGTCTTGGGCGGCTTCTCGAAAGAAACCGCGTCAAGTCCGAGGGCGGGCTGTGTCCGAATGAGCTTCAACACAGTGTCGGAGCCTACATTACAGAGGCGGCGATGAAGCAATCGCTAGTGCTCAGGAGACAGAACACCAGTGACAAAAACACGGGTAGAAGGGGAGGGGAAACAAGGAGCACAAGTCCGAGAGACACGATACAGGTCATCCACAACATAGGCACGAAGGAGAACGCTACAATTCTCAATAGCAGTCACAATCGTAGACTCTGCAGTGTTCTCCATAGAGAGCCCCATCAGTGAGAAAGCACATACAGAAAGCAAATTGAGCTATAGGTCAAGCACAAACAGCATCTCGGAAAGATACGGGGGGGCAGACGGACCATCGAAACGGACGACCCCAACACCTTGGACTGGTAAGGACTAACCAGAGCCTGTGCAGACAGAACGAACGGACGCAACAGGGCCGAGAACGAAATCACTGCGACGACAGGTCATGTGATGGCTGGCACCGGAGTCGATGATCCAAGTGCCACCGGGATCACGACTAGAGGACGTCACTATACAACGGGCATCAAAACACTCGGCCTCAGATGGACACTGGGCAACAGGTGGAGAGGAACGACGAAGGGCATAAAGGTGAGACTCATTAATCCAATCCGTACAGTCAGGCCCATCGTCATCACATGCCGACTGTGCCCCCCCACACGAGTCATCCCGAACCACAAGAACAGACGAACAAACAGTGTGTGAACCAGCCGGCTGTGACAACACACTCGTACCTCCCTGAAAGTGAAGCGCCATAAGGTGTCGGAGCTCGGCGATGGTACGGTCACGTGGATCTACGTCGCCGCTGGTCGCCGGTGGTGAAGCGGGAACTGTTGTCTCCTGGATGTCGTGCGCCCTGAGGATGTGCTGCTGGACGTAGACTGTAGCACGTGCACAGCCTGGAGCCCGCGAGTAATGCGTGCCTAGTGGAGCGGCTATTGGCACTCGTGTAGCGATGGGCGCCTCCATAGTTATAGCAATGAATAGAGCGTCCACTCCTACTGCCCAGTGACGGCTGCTGCTGCGGCTGCTGCTGGCCCGAGCCGCGCCTCTGTCACCCCTTCTTCCCCTGTGCTACTGCTGCGACACCTTGTTTCTGAGTCAGTGTAATCGAGGAAGAATGGGTGGAGGAGGATGAGACAGAGGATGGAGAAGGAGTCTGTAGGAGGGGTGTCGGTGGTGATGCAACGACTGCTGCAGCAATGGAGGTCTCCTGATGGGCCATTGCCGCCTCATGGGCGGAAGTCACCTGGAGGAAGAGCTGGTGCGCCCAGGGAAGAAGCTATAGTGAGGCGGGAAAAGGCTCGAGCACGGCGTCCCTGTACCGCGTGAAGATGTCTGTGTGCTCAAGACAAACCCCGAGCATTATCTTGCGGAGTTCCCACAGTTGTGTACCTCTTGAGATCCCAAGGCGCGTGTAAATGCGCATGGCGCGTCGCCAGTAGTCGGCTGCAGGCTCGGCAGGCCCCTCGCGAAGGGAGTGAAAGGCACGGATGTACGCGGCGCGGGTGGCGTGCATCTCTGCAACAGGGACAATGGTAGGTCCTAGTCCCCACGTGGATCCGCGCCGGTGCCTGTGCCCGCCTCGCCAAGGAACGAGCGGAAGTCGACGTCGGTCTCGCGCGGCATAGCGTAGAGAATTCTGCGCATCGCCCTAGCCGCTGTCAGCACCTGAGCTCGGTCCGTAGTCTGATACGGACTGTGGTAATAGGGCCACACGCCCTCTGAATGGCCCACACCTGAAAGAGGATCTCCCAGTAGTCAAAGCTGTCCTCGCTGACATACCATGGGGGCGGCGTCTCGAAGTCCTTGGTTTGCCGCTCCGTAGGAAGAGCAACCATAGGCTGGGAAGGACAAGGGATGGGAAAGACGCTAGGAGGAGGGAAGTCGCTCAGGTGGAGGTCAGGCGACGATAAAAACTCCGGAAAGAGGGATGTATGTGGGGGTTGATAGCTCGTCTGAAGCTGGCAGATACGCTCCTGAACCACACGAATCTAGCGTTCAGGGGAGTCGCCCTCAATGCCTGGCATGTCTGGATCCTCGTCCCAAGGATCAAGAGGTGGCAGGTCGGCTCCAGCTCCCGACTCCGGTGCTGGAGCTGACTGTTGTGTAGAGGGTGCGACCCTGGCCGCTCCTTTAGAAGTTTGTCGTGGAGGCGTGGAATGTCCTCGAAGAAGCTCAGTGAGGGTACGGATGGTGTCAGTCTGCTCCTGCTGCAGGCGACGCATCTCGTCCTGCTACCTCTGCAAGTCCTCAATGGCCTGTGAACGTGGGCTCATGACCCCCAAGGAGGAAGAAGAAGGATCTAGTACCCTTTTTCCCTTCTCATCGGACGAAGCCATGGTGCTGCTCATTATGGGCCGCAACGTCAACATGATCGTATTACAGAAATGCGACCGTTTCTTCAGGAGTTGAAACGATGGCAACTTTTGACCCTCCGACCAAAAATTTCACTAAGGCAAATGCTGACTTCAGCAGGAAGTTGCTGATGTCAGCAAGACCTGATGACGTCAGCAAGTAAAAATGCTGATGTCAGCTTGCCTTCTCCTTTTTTTAATCAACCTTCACAGTTGCTACGTGAGCTGGCAGCCGCTCAGCAGCAGCCGCGCGGAGTGGCTGAGCGGAAGCCGCCACGCAGCTTCCTCTCAGCTGCTACTACTGTTGCGACGTCAGCTGTAGCAGCAGCCGCGCTGCTGCGTGCGGGGCAGCCGCGTGGCGGCTGTGTGCGCGGCTGTGGCAGTAGCTGCGCACTGCTGCTACTACTGCACGCTACGGCTATTGCACGCTGCTGCCGCCGCAGCGCGCTGCTGCACTGCTACTGTTGCTGCTGCTACCACTGCTGTTGTGCAACTCTCGCTGCTACTACGCTGCTGATGTGCTGCTGCCGCCGCGCGCTGCTGTCGCCGCTGCTGCCGCCCTGCTCCGGCTGTTGCTCAGTGCTGCTGCTACTACTGCATGTGCCAATGTCTGTAGCTGCTGGCGATTGCAGTCTACTGCATCTGTATCCTGCAACCACTAGCAGCTACTACTGATGCAATCTCATGTCGTGATGGTGAGCGACGTCGACGGTGATCCGCTGTCGTTGTCGATAGGTCCCTATGGATCTGCTGCAGCAGTGGCTCTCACTGATGCTGCTCTACTGCGCAGCGCGGTGAGAACTGTCTCACTCCTCTCATACCAAAAGAAGATGCATGGAAGCTTCATAGAGACACAACCGCTGACTAGGCGTCAGTGCCAAGTCAGACGGTGACGACAGTGACAAGTCGTGAACACAACGGCAAGGGTCTGGCTAGGAGACACAAGGCAAAGTGTCAGAATGCTTCAATAGCATTTACAGAGAGAGATGAAAAACAACAGGTCCATGGCATATGTACCTGCAGCGGCGCACGGCGGGTGTCGCACACGGCAGTGTAAGATCTGTCCTAAAACCGGCCCAAAACCACTGTTTTGGCCGTAACTCGGCGCAGACATATCAGAATGCTACGCCGTGTGAACCTAGACGTGCAGGATCAAAAGCCAAACGCTACAACTGGTCACATGCATGCATGCGGCATCAAACGGTGGACACATAATGCAAAAACATGTAAATCGGGCCCACGGCCAGTCCACCGATTACCTCCTATGTGCTGGAGAAAAACTGTAGGAGGTCCCGGGTAGTGTCCAGAGCCTTGGAACGGTCGTCAGTCAGCTCCAGGATCGTAGTCCGCCACCAAATGACGCACCGTTGCCTCCAGGGTCTGCATCAGGGATCTGCACGAGTATTGAGACGGCCGAGTGGTCACAGTAAACTATACAGGTCGACAGCAAAGTCACAAGTCACAACACTGATGACTCACTACGACAACACAATTCAACTTTTAGTAGCGTTTCATCCTTAAACCGATGGCCAAACCAAGCGGACTAATCAAACGCTTGAACAACTTCTCCAAACACTATGCGAACCTTACGGGACGGGTTGGGCACAAAAACTTCCGACCACCGAAATTGCATATGATTCGGCAGCTTCCACCACAACGGGAAATACTCCATTTGAAGTGGTTTATGGCAAACTTCCCACCACACCACCAGGACTCCACGGTCAAAGCAACATAACCGCGGTTGATGTCCAATGCGGCGACATCACCACCATCCGGGAAATAATACGGCACACCCTCGCGAAGACGTAAGCAGCGATGAAGCGAGCAACTGACCAACATTGTAGCGACGATGTTTGCACCGCTCGTGAAAAGGTCCTCCTCAGTGCGGCCAACATCAAACTTTGCAAAGCTCACTATTCGAAGGTCAAATCCCAATCTCTGGGACCATTTGAGATTGAGCGCATGCAAACCCCCGTGGTTGCTCGACTCAAACTCCCAAACACTATGCAAGTTCATCCGGAGTTCCATATTAGCAAACTCAAGCACTACCGAGACTCCGTAGAGAACTTCCTGGGCAAGGATGTCCCTCCCCCTGCTCCCATTCAAGTTGACGAGGACACAGAAAACGTCATCGAGGACATCCTTTGCCATCAATGATGTGGCAAAACAACAGAATATCTTGTCAAGTGGCACGGCTACGACGCTGCGCATAACAATTAAGAACCCTACGACAACCTCCAAGACGCCGATCACCTCATCGACGGCTACAACCGACATCAGTAGGCCACAACAGCGTGCGCGAGGGAACATTGCGGCTAAAGGTGGGGGGGGAGTGTTACGTACCAGACGTACACAAGTCCCTGATGTTTTGGAGAGAGCATTTGTGTTATTGATCAAACAACCCAGCGTGACGTGGGACCTCGATAGTCACTCCGACGGTTGTGGGCAAACCGGCGAACTTCCCTCGCCTCGAGCGAATCTTCGCGAACCTTCTAACTACTTCTACCACCCTCACGAATCTATGACAGAAGTATCACGACCAATCGGTCAACTTCTCGACGTACCGAGACGAATGTAGATTTATAAAGATGCATCTCGCATCTTCATCATCGATCCTTGAAGCCCCCCGACTTCTTGGCGGAGCTTCTCGAATCCGACCACTCTCAACGTGACTCCACACACGTCGCTCGACAACCGACCCAACGACCCCGACTAGGTCTCATTCGTAACTCGACACTTGTATAGATAAATGGTCGATCATTTCGATGCTTGTCATCGAATTAAAGTTATCGCTCACTAAACATTGCTCAAGTGTCCCAATTTCGAGATCGTGTTCTGCCTCGTAACTTCTACCTTTTCAACTATCTACGATCCGTTCGGCACAACATATTCCTCATCCCTTGAACCATGCATTTTCGACTCAAAACAACACCAGAAAAATTCCAACTTCTAAATTGATGTAGAAGATTCTTCAACCACCTATTCGTTTCGGACATGTGGACATGGTGGAGAGATATTCTTGAATGCTAGGGCATTTTTTATCATTCTCTGTTTTAATTGGTATGTTTGTTTTTTCAGGTCGTGTGTCATGCATGTGTGGTTCGTCTCCTCTACTTTTGACATCTTGACGTTCTCTGTCGCGGACAGGGTTCATTCATTGGCGTCATCAGTTCCCTCCCCCCACGCCCGACAACCCCCCCGCACACCCCCCCCCCACCTCGGGCTTTCTTAGTTTCGAGAGAGATTTGGCATCTGTAAGTCATATTTCACGGAGGATTATCAAACTTTTTGAAGAGCAGTTAAATCTCCATATCTTAAGACTCCATTTTAACCAAGACCACAAATCAACAAACACCACTATGTACCAGCTCACCAGATTATCTCATACTTGTAAAATTGACAGGAATTTACAACCACCTTACTTTGCCCTACACCCTAAAAAACATCTGGCTCAACAAATCTACCATATCGAGGGGACGGGTACATCAAATTCTAGTGTAAAAACTGGGTTTGATCCCCCAAACCACCGGATCACGACCCGTGGTGAAGGTACTCTTAGGGGTGAGGGTTTGTGGGTGCGACTCCCACATCATCCACGGTGGACTTGCGTCCTACGTGGGTACCTAAACTGGTGTGACTCGTCACATAAGGCACAGTCTCTCGACTGAAAGCCTTCGCCAAAGGGGTGCTTTTTAGACCTCAAGGGTGCAGCACAGGTTCCCTCACCTCTAAGGCTGTCTAAGCCAGACCCAGGAAAAAAAAAAAGAGGCGGGAATTGCACGCAAAGCGTGCATAGGGTTACATAGCAACCGAGCAAAAGCATTCATATTAGCATCTCTTAAGAGGTTAAAAAACTGCCCGCAATCCGGACCACATAATGGAAGGTTTGCCATGAGACTTTACCTCATCCGTGGAATCGAAATATGGTTGTAAATGGATTGCCAAAATGTCACCCGCATTCGTTCAGACTCTTTTTTTGTTCATGCGTGCTTTTAAACATTGTGTATGGTTTGGGCGAACTTTTCCTAAATTACCCCAAGCTATGCTGGATTTATTCCAGCTTGTGTGGATGTAAAAGTTATTAAAAAAACAAAAATTTGAACAAATGCGCTTGACGATACACCTTTATGTACAACAATTCACCAACATATTTAAGAAAAACCTCAAAAGGCATTTATTCTCTTTTTTTCATGAATTTTGTTTTATCTCATGATGAATTAATTTCAATGAGATTAATTTTCTCTTCTATCGTGAACATTCTAGTTTCGCATACTTATGATGAACTTCACAAACCTTTGACAAATTTGGATGAGCTTTGAATGTTTAATTATGTTTTTAAAACTAATATGACGTGATTATAGGCAGAATGTAATCTATTTACCTTCTTTTATGACGATGGTTGAATCTCTTTTCTTTAAATTGCATTTTGACCCCGTTTGAAGCCGGGTTCACGAGTCACAAGAGTTGGTCATGACGACCAGCTCCGTGAAACAGGACAGTGCGAGGGCAAGGTTGGACCCAACGTACAGTCCTTACACTGTTGCTCTGTCGTCGGACTGGTGATTCCATACTATCCGGAGTCTGTCCGGACATCTAGGTGGATGTCCATGATCATTTTGTGCTGGGTCGACCCTTCCAAGGCGTCCGCGGACGTGGGGCGGCATACAGTCCTACTAATTCTAGCACCTTGATTGGTGGATACGTCAGAAAAATGACCGATCCACCAATCACGAGTTCTTGCGGCACAAACACACAAAAGTAAGAAAACAAAGGATTACTATCTAACTCCAAAAAAACCCCCCACCCCGGGCCCCCAACTCCCTCCCAGCTTCTCGCAACTTGTCGTTTAGGGCCTTGGGCTAGCATGAATTTTGTCGTCTGGCCTCGGGTGATCATTACAGTGCACACATGCACCGATGGGATTTCCTGGAGGATTAAAGGCTCCGATCCTCTTTTGTTTCTTGGCAGAGAAAATGGTGGACTTGCGATGGCCTCGTAGAATGTCAAAGCTCCGTCCATTTGACGTTGGGGGAATTTCTGGCGTGGACAATGTGTTCCTGAAATTCCCTTTGGCATGTTCAGGAAGGGACCGGACTTCCTGGTA
>SZWC01019675.1:9871-21712 GCA_023375785.1 Penium margaritaceum
TTTCCAAGGTCTAGAAGATGAGCTCTGGACTTTGGGATCACGATGCGCGTGAGGGCCTTACTTCACGTGAGACACCAGTTCCTACAGGCTGTGCCTCGAGCGCTCTACACACGCCACATTGGAGCCATCACAGAAGTTCCATCGTCATGATGGAGAAAACACAACCCGCATCGCTATTGTCTGTAGCATCTGAAGCAAGATTGGACACATCGCACGCGATTGTCATCATCGCAAACAATAGTCACAACAGCAGGAGGGACACCACTACGGCCAGCAACACCACGGGCATGGTTGGCGCCATGGCGGTGGCCAGCATCGCACGAATGGTGGAGGTCAAAATCGCTTCCATGGTGGTGGCCAGTAGCAAGGTGGATAGCACCAAGGCCACAACAATGCCCAAGCAGGCCAAGAGAAACCTCAGGGGGGTCAACGCCAGCGCCAGATCTTTGCAGCCAAGCAACGCACTGGTGCGCATGGTGGTCAACATGGACATGGACGCCCTCATGAGGAGGATCAAGATTTTGATGGAGAAGCGGCCGGCCCTCGCTGTCCCTAGCATGGCCATGAGCAGGATTTTTAGGACCCTAGTAGCCACGAGTGGACTGTTATCTCGGGTTGCTATGATTCATGGAGAGGACGAGGGCAGAAAATTCGTATTTTGTGATGATGATCTCAAAAACTTTGAGTTTCTTTCAGCGACATTTCTCAACAATCAATGCATCATTAATGAATCCCGAGTCCCTCTTCCATGATCGCTCATGTCCACTTGTCTATGCAACCAAGGAAAACCTGGAAAACCGTACATGTTTGGTCGTCGCTACAAAGGAAACTTGGCCCTCTGTCTTGGAAGCTGTACATGAGGCACACACGAGAAGTTTCCTAACATCAATCATGGTGGCTGTACTTGTCGGTTTAGAGATGAACATGTCTGCCTTCAAAGGATGGAAGCTTTTGGCCTCGTTCAGAAAAGGACACGGTATGTGGGAACGAATGGATGGTATAATGGAGCTACGAAGAATCACTCATGCCTATCACATTTACCACTTAGAGGGAACGCCCCATCCAGTCTTTTCCTATGCAAGTCCGAAGCAAGCATGACCATGTTGTTTGATGGCAATCTAGTAGGTGCTGCAACACGCATCCTTGCTAACATCGTGTAGATGACTCCTTCATGAGTGGAGTATTTGTGCGCACGTGGCAGTTGAAGTATACTCCTCGTACAGGCACAGTGATTGTCGGTGACGATAGGGAGGTACCGGTGATCGGCGAGTGTATAGCACGACTCATGTTTCCCGAATTCACAACCACTGTTTTTCCAATAGTGTTGGACCTCGTGGACCCCTTCGATGTTGTGCTAGGGGATCCATGGCTGGTGAGTTACAAGCGCTTATGTGTTTCACCTCGAAGACGTTACAAATCTCTAGTGGACGACGGACTATTACATTCTCTCTAATCCCCCATATTCACCGCCATAAAACCCTACCCCACGCCAGCCTCAAAGCACTCCAAGTGAAAAAAAGGCTGAGGGAGGGTTGTCGGTGTTTTGTGGCGACCTTAAAGAAACTTGACGATGCGGTGGAGAATGGCGTACCCTCAAGGGTTGCCATAATCCTCTCCAAATTCTCAGAAGTGTTTGAACCTGCACAAGATGGATTGCCACCCAGGCGTGTGGTCAGTCACAACATCAAGTTCAAACAACGGGATGTACCCCCCTTTTGATCAGTGTACCGTTCCAGTCCGGCAGAACAACAAGAATCCAAAACACAACTCAAGGAATACCTCTGAAAGGGCTGGGTTGAACCAAGTTTGTCCCCATTTGGGGCCCCCATCCTCTTTGTGAACAAAAAAGATGGAGGTTTACGGATGTGCGTAGACTATCGAGCATTGAATAAACTCGCTGTAGTAAACCGTTACCCACTTGCGTGCATCGAGGATTTGTTTCACCAAGTTCAAGGGGTAAAGGTGTTCACATTCCTCAATGTTCCACAAGGATACCACCAGATCCGCATCTCTGAGGATGATGTACCAAAAACAGCATTTTGGACCCATCTAGGCACTACTAGTTTTGAGTCATCTGTTTCAAGCTCACGAGCTCACCCTTAACGTTTCAAGCAGTGATGAACAAGATCTTTAGGGACCACCTCGGCAAGTCAGTCTTGATGTATCTGAACGATGTCTTGATATCTTCAAAGAACCATGAAGAACATGAGCAACACTTACAAAAATTCCTCAAAATCCTTTGAGCTAATCACTTCTTTGCAAGGAGAAACAAGTGCAAGATTGTGCAGCCAGAGTTGGAGTATCTGGAACATATCATCAGCGAGGAAGGTATCCGAATGGACCCTCGCAAGGTGGAGGTCTTAAAAATTTTCCCTAAACCTAAGAGCATAGGCCAACTCCGCTCTTTCCTTGCCCTCACAAACTACTTCCGATGGTTTATGAGGAGCAACTCCACCTTGATTAGCCCCCTCACTTCCCTAACTCGAAAGACGGCTACGTGGGTTTGGTCACCAAAGTGTATTGAAGCATTTGAAGCTGTGAAGTCGATGCTGATATCTGCACCAGTACTTGCACTCCCTGATCCAAAGAAACCTTGGGAAGTACGATGTGATGCATCGATTACAGGTCTAGGAGCCCTTCTCATGCAAGATAGCCACCTTGTTGCCTATGAGAGCCGCAAGCTTTTGGATGCAGAGACCAGGTACACTATGGAGATAAAGAGCTCCTAGCAGTCTTGCATGCTTTCAAGGAATGGCATTGCTACCTTGAGGGTGCAAAAGGGCGCATTACAATGGTTATTGACCATAACCCTCTCACTTTCTTCTAGACACAACCAAACCTCTCAAGGAGACAGGCACATTGGAGCAATTACCTGAGTCTATTCACATTCACGTGGGAGTACAAGCTAGGATGTGCTAACATGGCCGACCCCTTGAGTTGTTACCTGTTGCACGTTGCTCTTGTGGCAGGTAATGAGGACATCACGAACCAACACTTCGCAGCACTTGTGTCCGCAACCACACTAAAACCAAATCCATCCCACCCACCCCCGCAGTCGTTGATCGGCATCAATCCCTTCATAAATCAAATTTGAATGGGCTATACCATGGACCCTTGGTTTTCTGATTCGAAGAACATCAAACGTCATAGCCTTGTCGAGGCTGTGGGGGTCTACTGTTTTGGTGAACGCGTGGTTGTCCCAAATGTGAACTACCTTCGTAAACACATAATGTTTTTCTTTCATAACACTCCGTCATCCAGGCATGTCTAACCAAGAATATTGTGCATGCTCTTGCTGAGCATTATTGGTGGCCGGGTTGGAGCACGGACATCCAAAAATACTGCATGATGTGTGACCTTTGTTTATGCAACAAGAGCTCCAATAAGGCACTAGGAGGACTACTCCGACTCCTCCAACTCCCGAACAACCCATGGGAGTCAGTATCTATGGATTTCATCATGGGACTCTCGGAGACAGAAAAGGGCCACAATGCTATCCTGGTTGTTGTAGACCGCACCACAGGGATGGCTCGCTTTATTCCCATTGCAATCGGGGTGACGGCCAAAGAGACAACACGTGTGTTCCATGACGGTGTAATCAAGAACCATGGCTTACCCCTCCAGATCATCTCTGATCGAGATCCGCATTTTGCTATACGGTTCTGGCTCGCAATACAAGATTGGTTCAGAACAGGGCAAAGCATGTCTTGAGCATTCCACCCACAGACAGATGGGCAGACAGAGCGGATGAACCAAACACTTGAACAAATTCTTCGTATGTACGTGGACCCAATGACGGAAGATTGGGATGACAACTTGGCCCCTGCCGAGTTTGCTGTAAACAATGCAATCAATAACTCTACCGGCTATACTCCCTTCTTCCTGAACCACGATCGGCATCTGGTGGTAACTACTTCCATGGTGAAGTGCGGGGTGTCGGGGATCAGGTACCCTCCACCCACGCCTTTGTTGAACACATAGATGCCATATGGGAGGAGGCCAAGGCTCACCTACATGTCGTTCGACATGTAGGTGTGTAGAACGGCATGCCAGAAAGCCTATGCCAACCAAAAACGTTGTGAGTTATCATTTATCCCTGGAGATCGTGTGTTATTGTGCACAGGAATTTTGTGGCTGAAAACGCCAGGTGCACGGAAGATGCTGCCGAAGTGGCTTATCGATTGGCCCTTCTACCAGCCATGCGCATCCA
Source organism: Penium margaritaceum (assembly GCA_023375785.1). NCBI lineage: Eukaryota > Viridiplantae > Streptophyta > Zygnematophyceae > Desmidiales > Peniaceae > Penium > Penium margaritaceum. The sequence continues at coordinate 14,082 of SZWC01019675.1, forward strand.
TGATAACTTCCATGTAAGCCTCCTTGCACCCTACACTACAGAGGGGTCAGCTCAGCCACCGCGTCTTGCAGTTCTTGCTGCAGAAGGTGAGTGTGAGGGGCACCGCATCCTCGAACACCGTGAACACAATTTTCATGCACGAGTGGTTAAGGAGCACCGCATCCACTAGGCCGGTTGTGGACCCGACCACAATACTTGGGAGCCAGAATCACGAGTGTCACCTGTAGCAATCACCGTGTATTGGGAGGAACTGGCTGCCCGTTGAAACCGACGTTCCCTTGGGGTTAGCACCCCGGCACGAGCCCCCTTGAGAGGATAACGGCACATGCCCTTAGGATCATTATTGGCTCACTCCAGGTAGTTTGTCATGGGGACGCCTGGGCACCTATGGCGGGGACGCTTCTAGTAAAGGGGAAGGAAGCGCGGCTAACATGTTTTGTCTTGGAAGGTTGAACTACCTGCTAACGTTATTGTGCCAAAGCCTGATGTTTTTCTCTCCATTCACTGGCGCTGTCACCATGATGACGAAGGGTCATCTCTAACTCCATCACAAAAGTGCACAATGAATCAAGGACGGTTCATTGCTAAAGGGGGAGGAATGTAACACTAGGTAGCTTTAGCAAAAACATATAAAAACAAAAGTTCAAGAAAGCTTGGCGCAATCATTGCACGATTTCGCCAGGTTGGGTAACCTGTTCCGTAACCAAAGCTAGGAGGTTGCACAACTCTTGACAAAAACACGTCAAGAAAGAGAAACTTCTTCCCATAATGAATACATCAACAAATGCATAGTATTAAATACGTCATGGATGTGTTCACCGTTCTTTCTAAACACAACATGAAAATGATCAAAGCAGTCAAATAAATCATTACTTCTAAGCAAAGCAATGACGTAGCTTCGAAAGGCACGGCGGGCCATGAGGACTCGGGCGAGGACGAACCACTCCGACGAGGNAAACCGACGTTCCCTTGGGGTTAGCACCCCGGCACGAGCCCCCTTGAGAGGATAACGGCACATGCCCTTAGGATCATTATTGGCTCACTCCGGGTAGTTTGTCATGGGGACGCCTGGGCACCTATGGCGGGGACGCTTCTAGTAAAGGGGAAGGAAGTGCGGCTAACATGTTTTGTCTTGGAAGGTTGAACTACCTGCTAACGTTATTGTGCCAAAGCCTGATGTTTTTCTCTCCATTCACTGGCGCTGTCACCATGATGACGAAGGGTCATCTCTAACTCCATCAAAAAAGTGCACAATGAATCAAGGACGGTTCATTGCTAAAGGGGGAGGAATGTAACACTAGGTAGCTTTAGCAAAAACATATAAAAACAAAAGGTCAAGAAAGCTTGGCGCAATCATTGCACGATTTCGCCAGGTTGGGTAACCTTTTCCGTAACCAAAGCTAGGAGGTTGCGCAACTCTTGACGAAAACACGTCAAGAAAGAGAAACTTCTTCCCATAATGAATACATCAACAAATGCATAGTATTAAATACGTCATGGATGTGTTCACCGTTCTTTCTAAACACAACATGAAAATGATCAAAGCAGTCAAATAAATCATTACTTCTAAGCAAAGCAATGACGTAGCTTCGAAAGGCACGGCGGGCCATGAGGACTCGGGCGAGGACGAACCACTCCGACGAGGAGGACGGTCATTCGGTTTTACAATGGTGATTTTTTGCAGCTCGCCTGAGCCTTTTGACGCTAAGTGTCAACGCACGAGTCACAAATGGACCTGTCCTCGGTATCCATAATGGGTATTGAACCCAAGCGCTCTAATACCAAATGTAGCGAACGGACAGGAAGCTTGGCCCATTGGGCAAAAAACGCGGTAGTTGAGGGTCTCAGACCCTCAACTCATCCCATCTGTTGCCCCACAGGTCAGGACCAGTTCAGGCCACATGGCACACCTCGCGCTACAGAACCTGTACAAAGAGATTGTTTTGGGTTACTCAGTAACCAATACCTTAAGTGTACCTGGCTGCAAGTGATGATGTCAACATGTCAGGTAGCCATCAGAACGTTCCTTAGTTTGTGTTTTTATCAAGCAAATAGTAACAGGAACTTTTATCTAAGTTTTAAGTGGGTTTGTGATGTACACGAGTCCCTCGATCTACGCGTGGGCATTTTTTGCCATTTCACCTAAAGTCCATCGCGCACCAATGTCAGAGTTTTTTTTTCACAACCCTTAAATGAATATCTACCGGCAGCCCGGAGTTCAGGTGTATTTTCAATGGTTGTTTCTATAATTTTTTTGCCACCTTTAGTGAGACGATAAGAGTATTTTGAGCCTAAATATGTGACGAAAATGGTTCGCTCAAATTCTTGAGATAAAAAAATAGATGTTTTTATTGAATTTTTAAATCTCAATTCCCCTGACTTTTCAGTGAGGTGTCTTGACGTGTCTAGTAATGCTGATTTACATTCCTCACAAACACAAGTCCATGAACTCGACATCCGANTTTTTTGCCATTTCACCTAAAGTCCATCGCGCACCAATGTCAGAGTTTTTTTTTCACAACCCTTAAATGAATATCTACCGGCAGCCCGGAGTTCAGGTGTCTTTTCAATGGTTGTTTCTATAATTTTTTTGCCACCTTTAGTGAGACGATAAGAGTATTTCGAGCCTAAATATGTGTCGAAAATGGTTCGCTCAAATTCTTGAGATAAAAAAATAGATGTTTTTATTGAATTTTTAAATCTCAATTCCCCTGACTTTTCAGTGAGGTGTCTTGACGTGTCTAGTAATGCTGATTTACATTCCTCACAAACACAAGTCCATGAACTCGACATCCGAGTACTCTTTTTCTCAGATTTATTCTCAAATGTGTGAATTTTTCGTGTTTGATCACCTACACAATGGGAGCATTTTGGCCAACTCCCTAGACCCTTTGCGCTCTGTTCCAAAACATTCTGATAACTTGAACCACCTTCTATAATGATTAAGAGAAGTATTGCGAATCATATCGGCAATATGATACTTCTCAGGCACATTTGTCACAGCCTTGGGTCCATACAAAGATGTGCCCCTTGTGCCCCCCCCCCACAACCTCTTGTCAAGGTTTTTCAAATGCGCCAGTGACATCGCAACTCTACACTCGTCGCACTAGTTGAACGCCAAAGTCCCCAGTCATGCCTCTTCTTTTTATGCACGGCTGTGTCCACATCTACAATTAAAGAACACTTAATACTCATTCCAAAATACATAATTGTCTCATTTTCCTATCTCGTGAATTCTCCCTCTACCTTTGAACCTCACAATTGCGGCTAAAAATGCATCTTCACACACATCCCAACCCATCGAGCACCTGACACCTCATTCATGCTTTGTTGTTTATTCTCAACTTTGCCTGTATGAGAGCAGTCATTTTGACACCTTTCATCAAAGTACACCGACCTTCCATAACTATAGAGTGGCAGTGCCACGCAGACCGGTCGAAGGAGCCACGTGGCTTGAGCGGGATCACCTGGGACTGTGGACGGTGAGAAGGGATGGCTTGAGGGTCGGAGACCCTCAAGCACCGCGGTTTTGGCCTAGTTTGCCTAGGATTTTGTCGAATCTGTTACATTAGTATCAGAGCTCCAGAGCTCGAATCCCACGTCGAGATTACCGAAGATGCCGAAGCGGATCTCACTCCTAGTGGGGGGGGGAGTGTAGCATGGCAGTGCCATGCCCAATGGTCGAAGGAGCCATGTGGCTTGAGCGGGGTCATCTAGGACTGTGGGCGATAAGATGGGATGGCTTGAGGGTTGGAGACCCTCAAGCACTGCGGTTTTGGCCTAGTTGGCCAAGGATTCCGTCAAATCCGTTACAATTACAAAGTACTCAAGAAACTAACATTTCCACCTTTTGTTGCTTTGTTATTGTCTAATAGTGAACCTCTAGCACTTTTGCCCATGGAACCCTTGGTAAGAGAAGACATTGACATTAGAGAGTGAAGAAATACTACCAATGTTAGTCAATAGAGGTACCTCACATAGATTTGTTGAATGTTGGACTTGAAGAACAGACGAGGAATTTCTTAAGACAAGAATGTTGGCAGAGAAACTATTCAATATTCTACACCATGAATCGCTCAGATAGCAAATTGGAGAGCCATTGGATGAAAAGGTCATGGGATCATGCCTAATGACTGTTCTAATAACAACCTTCGACTGATGTTTCATGTACTGATACAAGCTGAGGGTTGATGGGGCCAATATATCAGTCAATGTTGACATTAATGGCAAAAGATTTTGTTCGCCCCCAATCGAGTGACCCACAATGGAGCAATGATTATGGGAATTCGTTGAACATGTACGTGACAAACAATTGGAAGGTCAGAGCGCTACGCAACGACAACGACAAAGAGTATGCGGGCCGTATAGGGTGGATGAAGTAGCAGGGCATAAAATGGGAACAAAATATGCTGAATTTGCCTCAGTCAAATAACGTGGCGAAGCGGGCAAACCAGACGTTGTTGAGCATGGTATGAACCATGTTGGTGGGTACGAAATTGCCGCGAAGCTTTTGGACAGAAGCTGTGCGTATGGCGAGCTACACCATCAACCTCACCCAAACAGCGGTAATGAAGAGGAGGAGCGAATGGAAGACGTTGCAGGAGGTTTGGAGCTGGTGCAAGCCAAGTGTGGCGCACATGAAAGTGTTCAAGTGCAAGGCGCACCCAATGGTGCAAGCTGCGCAGCGACATGACAGCAAGCTAGAGCCACGGGCCAAATTTTATCTCTTCCTTGGCTATGAGAGCACGCATAAGGCATACCGGTTCTATGACATATGCAAGGAGGAGGTAATCCACAGCCCAGACTTCAAGTTCCATGAGTGGTAGAGCTACATCGGCAGCAACAACGTGGGCTTTGTGGGCTCTCCAGAGATGGGTGAGGATTCCAACTCCTTGAGTACAAGGAGTCAACGGACGCTGAAGTTGAAGATGCGGCATCAAAGTGCAATGGTATACCAGCGGTTGGAGCCGATGCGGAGGACTCCGATGACGATCAAGCGGATGAGGAGATCCACCAAAAGGATCCGACGGATGAGGCACAAAGGGTGCCAAGGCGTGCACTCCCGGTGGAGTACCCATCGGGCGTCGATGGAAGATCCATTGGATATGCCGTCCTTCCACACGATGTTTTGCCGGAGCGGGAGAGATCCTTGGGGAGCCATCCGGTCAATGATTCACTGGAGCATGCAGAGTCGCAAAGAGTGCAGTAGAGCGACTAGGTGCAAACACAACTAACGCGCTACAATAGGAGGCAGCGGAAAGTGGGGAAGTGTTTGACACAAGCATCAATCAATGGATTGGCCTGACTCGGTACATGCTATCTGCATCAGTGGAGTTGACAACCATGCAAGAGGTGCTTGCGTGGCCTGAAGGGGATCAATGGGATACAACGATCAAACAGGGCTGGTGTCCATCACAGAAAATGACACGTGGGAGCTGTTTGACAGGCTAGAAGGTGCCAAGGTCATCGGTTCAAAGTGGGATTTCAAGACCAAGTTCGTAAAGGAAGGTGTGGTTGACAAATACAAGGCGTGGCTTGTGGAAAACGGATACACACAATGTAAGGGCGAGGGCTATCATGAGACGTTCGCCCCCGTCGCCAAGTTCACAAGCATCCAGACAATCTTTGTAGTGGCAGCAACAAAGGGCATGGAGCTCCACAAAATGGACGTAAGGATGGCCTTCATTAGTAGTGGCATATACAAAGATATCTACGTGGAGGTGCTAGAGGGGGTGGAGTCGCCAGAGGGCAAGATGTACCAGCTACAAAATTCATTTTACGGGCTAAATTAACTGCCCACAAACAAGTACCAATGCAGGGACAGCTTCATGGTACAACTTGGCTTCAAGCGCTGTGAGTCGGATCACAGAGTGTATATGCGATGGGACAAGCATCTCCATCAGATTATCACACTCTACGTGGACAACCTGATTTTGTGCTCGACGGACCTGTCAAGCCTACAACGCGTGAAAGAGCATCTGAGTAGAAAATTCAAGATGTCAGACATGGGGAGCTATAGCACTACCTCGGGGTGAGCATCACGCGGAACCAGAGGACGCACATGCTTGAGCTAGAGCAGGCCAAACATGTGGTCGAGGTGCTGAAACGGTACAGCATGGAGGAATGCAAACCAGTTGACAGTCTGGTCTCCATGATCTGTGCACTACGTGCGGCAATGGCGCCGAAAACAAAAGAAGAGAGGGAGGATATGACATGGGTACCCTTTCAATCAGCGGTGGGCAGCCTCATGTACGCCAAGGTGGTGACTCGACAAGACTTTGCCTATGCGGTGGGCTAACTGAACGGGTATGTAGCCGATCCAGGAGTCCTACACTAGAAGGCGTTCAAGCGCATCCTCCTCTATCTGTAGGCAATGCGGCTTGCGTGCTTGAGGTTTGACAGGAAAGGACTGTCAAACCCTTGGTGTCTAGTCTTCTACATGGATGCAGACTACATTGGCCATGTGGACCACCGGAAGTCCACATCCGGGTACCTGTTCTTCCTCATTGGTGCAAAGATCTCATGGTGCAGCAGAAAGCAAGACTTCATTGCCACCTCCACAGTAGAGTCGGAGTACATCGCATTGGCCGGAGTGGTCAAGGAGGAGGTGTGGCTTTGTAGCTCGATGGGGGAGCTGGGCGTGGCACAGTAAGGGCCAACGGTGGTGCAAGAGGACAACACTTGCATTATCTTGCTGACCAACAACTCTACGCAGCACCGAAGGAAGAAACACATCGATGTGCATTACCATTACCCACTGACATGGTGGAAAAGGGACATGTGGTACTGCAGTAATGCAGCACGCACCTCATGCTTGCACATTTCTTGACCAAAGCGCAACAAATGGATCGGCACGTGATGAGCGTGGCCAAACTTGGGATGACCAGCTGTGAAGTGGTGGAGGGCGCAGTGGAAGATGAGTGAGAGCAAGTAGGAGCAGCAGGCATGGAAGGTGCAAGGGGGAGAGCGTTGTGCTTTTGCCCCTTAGTATGCCCAAGGCAACACTGGGAGGCATCCACAAGCCGCTGGAGGGGGAAAATCCTTGCATTTTACTCTAGCTGCCTAGGGACTGCTCCAAATCCCAATTGAATCAATTTTTGCTTAAGTTGACAAGTTGCTGAATCCAGCGAAAGTTGTTTCACTTGAGTCAGACAAGCAACAAAGGACATACGAGCTTCCAAAGTTGGGGTGAGCGCAACGGCTTGAGGAGTCGGCTGTGGTTTGACTGCCGGTGGAAAATCTACTGAAACGAGTAACAAATGTCCATCTGTTTATTTAGCCCCGGAAGACTGCTGAGGTGTCCGGTGGATCTTATCCATCGGAACCAGTAGTGCAGGTTGTTACTGAGGAACTTGGCCAAAATCCTGGCTTGGAGTCCAAAAATCAGTAGTACAGTTCTGTGCTCGAGGACTTCGTCAAAATTCCGACTGCAGGTCTGCGAACAGGTTTCGAACCACATCAATCCTCATCACCAAACTCGATGATTAACTCATCAAAATGCACCCTAAAGGTGCAAGGGTCACCGCCACTATGTGTAGGGACATCTGCGCCTCGAGAAAGGCATTTTGATGGGTCTTTGATGTGTGAGGGTGCGTTGGCACGTGACATCGTGCGTGCAGCCGCATGAGCAG
>SZWC01019676.1:8183-24374 GCA_023375785.1 Penium margaritaceum
CTCTCTCTCTCTCTCTCTCTCTCTCTCTCTCTCTCTTAATCATCAGATCCATCTCGGGCCCACACCACGTTTAGGGTGACCTTTGGTGCCACGTTGAACGTGGCATATTCCCACACCATAACTTGCTTACCCAGACTCAGGCACACCACTCGTCCTAATGGACCTCGTATCGTCGATCCCTTCGCTTGCCACGTGTGTAGCCGTCCCCAAAAATGTATGGCTGCAGTCACAACTTCATGTGTAAGTCGCTACTGTCGCCATTGCCTCAGGTGGATTCACAATGACCACAAATCTCCACGCTCGTTGTAACCTACTCCATTGCACTTGTAACATCCGCATCCACACCTGATGCAGTGACTGCCAGTGCCACAGCCACGACATCGGTTGCCACGTCTGTTGCTGCTACCGCGTGCTTTCTCACCTGCTGATCCTTGGCCACTATCTCCACAACTGTCTACTGATGTGGGACTTTTTAACGTGCCGTAGCAAACACGGAATCACCAACCACCATTGCGATAGCAGCCATAGGCACCACAACAGTTATTCACAGCTGATATCTAGTTCTATTTGCTGCAACGGCCTCCATAGTAGCATCTGCCACCGTGACATCGGCCACTATCACACCCATAGCTATCGTTTATTGTGGACTAGTCCGACTTACTGCAACGGCCGCTGTTGGCACATTGCCACCGTAGCAGTTAGCACTATCAACTTCACTCATGTGCCGGCACCCATCTGCAATGGTCCTCTCTTGGGCTTGCATTCTCATTCCCAGCCTGCTGCTTCGAGTCACTTACCTAATACTGTCTTTATGCTCATGAGACACTGCTACAACTGCTGCCTCCTCCCTTCATCTGCCATGATGGATTCTCCACTCCTTGAGGACCCTCACAACGACAGGTTAGACTACCGTCGCATTGCTACTAGGGAGACAATGCGCGAGGGGGCACAAGTGGAACCGGACTGGGCCACGTGGGACAAGCCATCCCCTAGCGGTGATCCTTGCATTCGGAGGTGGTTTTCCATGCTATCCTCCAACTACTAGTGCCACGACATTGTACATAGTGAAGAGGTGAGGGAGGGAGAGATTGACCACAGTCGTACACCGCCGATGACCTCCCCTCTTCATCGTCGCCACCTATAGGTATGCAACCTCCTGGGCCAAACCCTTGTAAGGATAGTGCTGTTGCTGCTGACAATGCATCTGCATGAGCGGTCTTTGAGGTCCCAGGCTGTGTGCCGGAGATGCCTATCCATGCCAGCTCCACCAGTGTCACTGGGGCCACTCTTGACGCGGTTGCCGGTGTAACCGCCACCTTCTTGGCAACCGCCAGGGCTAGCCGGACTCCCACAAGCACTGTAATAAACCAAGCCACTCCCACACACACAAAGGCAGCAGAGTGGCTATCCCTTCTTGCAGCATTTGCTGCCAACGTTGTTGTGCTGGTGACCGTGGCCTCCTTAGTTGTGGACAGTATGGCGGTCACTGTAGCTGACGCTACATCTGGTGCACTCAGCTCTAGTTGCGCCTCCAGCTTATCTCTAGTTCTCACGCCGAGAGGGGCGGCACGTACCCTATCTCAGCACGTGACAACCAGAATTCTCATTGCATTTGTGATGTAGGTGTGGCCTCGGCCATTATGACTCCTACCTTCTTTGCCTCCTGGTTGCAGTCTCTCTGTGGATCGCTGTATTGGAATCATCAACCGTGTCTATAGTACCCCCTCTCTTCTGCCTATTGCCGCATCGTTGGTCAGATGAGCACCCTCACTTCTCTTTGTCCCTCCTCCTCTTCTTCCTCATTTCTCCACTGGCATTGTATTCTTCACTCGCGCATGCACAAACATTCAGCATGTCGGGTCCTAAAGAAACAATTGAGGCACTCCAGGCCATACTATGTGAAGTACAGGCAGCGCGTCAGCACGTTGAAGAAGAGCTCAAGAATGACACTAATGCAAATGAGTTTTCCACTACCGCTAACAACATTGTGATGGAACGTTTGCATATGGTGTCCACTATTGATGCTGTGTTTGATGTTGAGGATAGGGTGTCTTCTACTGACTCCTCTGATGCACGGGCTACGGTGGATGATGTTCCTTCCCCACCTCTTTCTTTTGCCGCTCTGGCCTGTTATCTCCTACCACAACAGGAGAAGGGCTTTGAAAGCCAAGTTCCTCATTTTCCTGCAAAATCTCTTCCTCTTCTTGGAAGACTCGATTTAGCTTTGAGGCTCAAGGAGAAGTTCTCTGGGAGTACTATGCCCTATTTAATCCTTCAACCAACCCTCCTTCACTCCCAAGTCCTCTTAGGCAGCCCGTGTAGTACGGGCTGACATCATAGCAGGCCCTTATGATCTTTACGATGAGATTAGGTTGTACAACGCTGACAGAACATATGTACCACTAAAGACCCAATGGGGCCATATGTTCTCATTTGCTAGGACAAAGCTGTTTTTGGACAGGCTGCGTAGAATGCACTTCCTGCGAAGGTAAATAACAATGCACATGCACACGGATGAGTCTGCTGATGAGTACTAGTCAAAAATTCTACGTGTACTATGTGACTTAGGCAAGGATTCTCTAGGTCCCCTCTTTCCCTGTCTCTCCATCCTTGCCGGTCCCATTCCGAAACTCTGTAACTTGTACCTTCATGTGCCGCAAGCTTGCATTTGAGCCACTGACAGTGAACTCCCCTCCTAGCATCGGTCCTCTCTATGAATTTAGTACGGCCTCTCTCACAAACTGGTGCAGCAGCCAGTAGAACGAGCGTCTTGTCCGTACTTTCCTTGCTAGAGTCACCACCTCTTCCTCCTCTCCTACTACAAAACATCTTCCTTTACCTCTACCTCTTGTACTCACACGTGGCTACACACTTCTCTCATGGAGCTGATCATGGTGTGGGACTTGGTCAGGGTTGCGGAAAGGGTAAAGGCCACAGCTGTGGGGGCAAGTTCACTAATGCCCTCTCTCCTCCTAGAGTAGTGACTTGCTGGAACCGTTGGACCTTTGGACACTCTGCGTCTGAAATTTCCTACTCCTTGTAATGACACACGCCTTGGTTCTGTAATGCGTACCCTCTCGGACCGCACAGGTATTAGCACGCCAACAACGATTACTACAACCTCTAGTGTGGCCTCGGCGTCCTCCTCCACATTGCCCTCCTTTGGTACTGCCTATAGCACAACCATGGCATTCTCGCAAGAGCCAGCACCTCAGGCCCCTTCCTGGGGTTGGGTGCCTCAAGCCCTTGCCTACTACAGGCCGCCATCGATGCACTACACTGCCCCAATCTAGCCTTGAGATGATGGAAACTCATCCAACCCTTCTCCCTCTGATCATTGCTCTGATCGTCGTGACTAGGAGCATCACGGAGCTTCTGTAACTCTGCTCTTGGGGAGGCAAGGATATGATTGGCATGTCCCGTTCTCTTGTTTGTGTGTCTAATGGAGCCCTTAATGGTACATCATCCGGTGTTGTACAGGGTGTCTTACTTGNCTCTAGTGTGGCCTCGGCGTCCTCCTCCACATTGCCCTCCTTTGGTACTGCCTATAGGACAACCATGGCATTCTCGCAAGAGCCAGCACCTCAGGCCCCTTCCTGGGGTTGGGTGCCTCAAGCCCTTGCCTACTACAGGCCGCCATCGATGCACTACACTGCCCCAATCTAGCCTTGAGATGATGGAAACTCATCCAACCCTTCTCCCTCTGATCATTGCTCTGATCGTCGTGACTAGGAGCATCACGGAGCTTCTGTAACTCTGCTCTTGGGGAGGCGAGGGTGTGATTGGCATGTCCCGTTCTCTTGTTTGTGTGTCTAATGGAACCCTTTATGGTACGTCATCCGGTGTTGTACAGGGTGTCTTACTTGATGATCATCCATGGATTGAGAATTGGAAGTCTCACACTTCCCTCCCCTCAAATTGGTGTGTCCTTCTCCTCCTCTTTCCCACCCTCTAGCACTATCTCCTTCTGCCTCCTTCTACCATTTGCTCGCTTGTCTGAGGGCTTCTGGATCATCGATTCAAGGGCCATCCACCACATGATATCCTATCATTCTTTGTTTCTCTACCTCGGTCCTATTTGGTCCGTCCACTTTGTCCGTTCATGGTCTGGCCAGCTCCTCCCTGCTTAGTGTGTCGGGATTGTGCGTTTTGTTAGTCTTGCTGAAGGGCTCTTTCTTCCTGATTTGATGTTTGTCCATGATTTGGAGGTCAGCCTCGTGTTTGTGACCACCCTTGACAGTCGGAGCATGGCCTTCTTGTCAAGTCCACGTTGCTCCCACTTCGTCTTCTTACCATGTCAACCTCATGCACCGCCGTCTCTGCCAAACTCCCATGGCGGGTATTGTTTGCCTTATGTGTACTCAAAATGCGACCAGGCTTGACTCTTCTATGCTTCCTCCACAGTGCTCCGCTATGTGCCTTGACTGCACTCATGGGAAAATGTCATGCTCTCCCTATAACAAAGCTGAGTCTATGACCACCCATCCTCTCGATCTAGTGCATGCTAATGTCATGGATCCTCTTCCTCATGTTTTCCTTTGTAGTATTGGTTGCTATGGACTGTGTCTTACTGATGAACTCTCATGCTAATGCTGGGTCTTTGTCTTGCAACAAAAGAGTGATGTGACCGACGTCTTTTTGATAATTGTTTTTCCAGGCCAAACATGCTTGTCTGCACCATTTTCATGCCTATTGTAATGATCATGGTGGTGAGCTCTTTAGATCCACCTCTCGACTCCTTGAATCTCATGGTAAAGAAAAATGGCATGTCCGAGTGTTGGAAGCACACATTGGCTCGTGGTGTGTATTCCCTTTTCTATGCCGGTCAGTACCCTCTCTTTGCCTTTGAAACTATGGTGTACATGAAATGGGTATAGAACCTTGTTCCCCATGGTAACCTTCCTAGCCATGTCACTCCTTTTGAGTGCTGGAATGTCCGTTGGATGGACCTTTGCCTTGCACATATCTGGGGCTCTTTCACCTTTGTCTAGTTTCCTGATGATCTTCACGAGGGCAAGTAGTCTTCGCGTGACTACCTTTCTGTCTTCCTTGGTGTCTCTCCATTCTCCAAAGTCTAGAGTTTATAGGAATCCACTCATCATCGTGTCATTGAGTCTCATGATGCTCTCTTCTTTGACAATGTGCTTTGACGTGACTTGCCTCGGCTTGCCTTGTCCTCTCAAGACTTATGGGAGGGTCTGTTCCACCTGTTATTGTTGTGCCATGTATCTTATCCTTCATGTGGGACTAGTGAGACACTGCCCCCTCTCCGTCTAATGCTTGCACTCTTCTACGTCTCCTCGTGCATCAGCCCCCTCACCCCCTTCCTCTTCTCCTCACACCTCAACCATGGGTGACACTTCAGCCTACCTTGCATTTCCTCTTATGTCTGCCTTTCCTATGTAGACTGGCTCACCGTCCACTTTAGCTACACCCACTGCGCGTCTTACAGTTTCATCTTTTGCCATTGTGCCCCTTGTCGTATCTCTGTATGTCTGTGGTGGTCATCTTTGGGGACTTATCTCTCAGAATCACCTCACTGCATCTCACTCTTGTGCATCTACCTCCTCTCATTACAGCACGACTCAACCAACATTGAAGTATTTTCCTGCCGCTATGTCCCGAGTCACTATTTTTGGAGAGCCATGCCTTTGTCCCCTTGGGCCTACCACAACGACATTCTCCCTTGTTCCTACGTCTGGTGTGCATATGAGCACTGCCTTGAGGTACTCTCTCATAGAGGAGAGTCCCACTTAGCTCTTGAAACTCCTTTTGCTAGGTATGTTGACCTTTACTTTGCTACGGCACATCTTTCACTCCTTCCACCTAAGCCACTGACGGCCCACGATGCACACAATGCGGTTGAATCCATGCAGAAGACATCAATATAAGAAGAGCTTGATGCTCTCACTAAAAACGACATCAATAAGTCAATGGATCTCCCACTAGGAGGAAAGGCAATGTCAGCTATTTGGCTATACCATGAGAAGTTGAGGCCTGTAAGCTCCATTGACCGGTACAATGCTCAACTAGCCGCCAAAGACGTCTCACAAATACATGGGATTGAATTTGATTAAAAAAACCATTCGGCCGTGTATTACGTGAATGGAATAAATGCGAGGGCAAGATGCTAAAAAAATTGCCGAAGTGCTAGTGGTGGGATAGAATGTGAACTGATATGGCTGCCTTTTGCACATCATGCGACACCTGTCAGCGGCAAAAACCTCGTTATATGAGACCACCAGGACTACTCCAACCACTCCCTATTCTGACGGAGCCGTGGGTCCACATCAACATGGACTTTGTGTCGGGATTGCCCGCCACTCCAAAGGACTATGACACAATCCTTGTGGTTGTGGACAGGTTTTGAAGTACCGTACTCCCGCATAAATCCGTAATACTTTCTGTGGAGGAATTAATGCTTGGCTTTTTTCAACCAAATGGGACCACGTTTTGGGCCTGTCTTGAATTCCCTTGGTGAGGAACTGCACTCATATACTCAAAATGCGACGATCGACCCCTTGTTGGCACAGATCGAGGTTTGGCTGCTCGAGTTCGGAGTGCCCAACTCAAACAGAAAAATCAATGGCATCTGCCGTTTGCCGGTCTTAGTTGCGCCCAAGATTCTCGCCGTCGTGAGTGCTGGCCCGTTGTCGCTCTATCGGTCCCCGATCGCAACAGGCCGGCAGTTGCCTTGGCATTATCCGCCCGTCTATAGTTGACGGGATTCGACCAGGACTTTTTCAGGATTTAATTGAAGGGAGGCAAAGAAGTTATGGGCCGCTGCCGAACAAACCAAAACAAAATTTCAGACCGGTCCCTATTTAAAAATAATTGTTTAATCTCTGAATTTAGGCGGGAGTACGGTATGCCGAACTTCATTCCGACAACAACCAACATCAAAACAGAATAAACAACATGGTTGTCTTTAAAATTAAATCGTATGGGGGCACACCGTGCCACGTACCATCATTAGCAACCGAGACGTCGGCTTCACCAGCCGGTGAAGCCGGCATTCTGGTGCAAATCAACACCACGATACAAGACTTGGATCTAGCTATCAATTGCGTTCCACCCTCAAAGCGACGAGCGAACAAAGCAGACCAATCAGACGGTCGAATAGCTTCTTCGTACTTTATGCGAACCACACGGCACCAATTGGACAGCCAAATTTGTGACTGCCAAACGGGTACAACTCTGTTTTGAAGTGGTTTACGGTAAACTTCTCGCAACACCGGCAAGACTTCAAGGCCTAATCATCATTCACGCAGTCCATATCTACTGACGGGATTTTTTGTGCAGTTGGGAGGAAACACAATTGACCCTCGTGAAGACACAAGCAGCCATGAAATGACCGACAGACTGACATTGCAGCGATGATGTATTCAGTGCTAGCAATCGCTTCCTACTCAGTTTGGTGACAATCGAATTTCAAGGACAACACATTGCAAAGCCCAAACCATGGTGGTTGGGACCAGTTTTCACTCGGCTTTTCCTAGCTTACAAAATGGCGATCTACCCTCTTTTCTATATTGGCAAGCTCACACACTGCCGGATCCCAGCACACACTTCCTTGTTAGAGCCGTTGCATCTGCACCTCCGGTATAAGTGGATAAGGATATGGAGTGCATGAGTGAAGATGTCCTGAGGCATCAACTCCGTGGAAAAAGAACCAATTATCTGGTCAAGTGGCATGGCTACAACGCCGCATACAACAATTGGGAGCCTTATAACAATCTCCAGGATGTCGATCAATTTATCCACGGCAACTACCGTTGCCATGAGCCTACATCTGCTTATGTGCCAGGACATAACAACTAGAAGGGCAAGGGGAGTGATATATCCCTGACGTACACGAGTGCATGATCTTTGCAAGTAGGCATTTTGTATCCTTCTGTTTGTAGCCCACTGCGCATTGACCACATTATTCTTATGTCGTTCTATCGAGGGCATTTTGGCCACCCGCCTAGAACTTCGATATTCTATTTCCGAAGGTTTTGACACCTTTGACCACTTTCTAGAATGGTCGACATAAGTGCTGTGAGTCGTGGCGATGTTTCAAAACTATTTGGTTAACTTCTCGACGGCGCTAGACTTATGTAAAACTGTGCTTCGATACTGTTGAAGCCCCCCCAACTTCTCAATGGAGCTTTTGAAACGACCATTCACGGTGCAACCTGTAGGCTGCTGCGTTAGACAAGTAGGCAGCAGCTGAGGCGAGGCTTGGAAGAAACCAAGCGAGCAATGGGTTATCGTGGAAGTTAGAAGTAAGTAGAGTGTAAGTAAAATCGAGACACGGAGATACGAGGTCTTAGGTGACGGGAGACAAGCCGAGAGTGAGCGAGCGGCGAGCTCGATCTCGCTCTCGGCGTATCCCCTCCTTGGGGCTCGAACACCACATACCCCCATTGTCCCCTTTGAGCACAAATCATGCCATGTAAGTTTCAACCACACAAAAGCAAGCCAGGGAATGAACCCGGCTGGCACAGTACATGACACGATCGAAAGCCATTGCTCTTCCATTTCTTGGTACTTGCAACTGCTGGTCCTTCACACGATGAAGTCATGTGAGATTTGATGTCAAGTTGATGCCCGGCTGTGAGACTCGCTGTGCAGTCATGCCACCATGGCGTAGCAGCCAGCAGGGGTTGCCTTTCTCCAGTTAGTCACCTGTGTCAGTGAGGAGAGTGTGCAACGAGGCCAGAGGTCACCGTGTGATACTGACACAAACCCAACACTCCCCCATGACCCACGGCCGACTTGCACAACGGCACAACAGGCACTACACCGACGTCACGAGACGTGACACGACGCAAGACGGTACACAGGCACTGGCACAACAGGTCAACCAGGAGGATTACGGGGACACAACAGACCAACAGCGTGAATTGCTGCCTTGAAGACATTGTTGCTGAGTGCCTTTGTGAGGAAGTCTGCACGTTGCTGTCGGGTGTCTACCCACACAATCTGAACATCGCCTGCAGCCACACGCTCACGCACAAAATGATGTTCCACATTGATATGCTTTGTGCGAGTATGATGCATGCCATCATGCTCAGCAATAGCCTTTGTGCTTTGGTTGTCGCAACGCAGGGTGATGCAGCGAATGGGAACACGCAATTGCTGCAACAAACGACACAACCAGACACTTTCACAGGTTCCAGTACCAAGGGAAACATACTCTGCCTCACTGGAGCTGCGTGCAACACAACCTTGCTTGCCACTTTTCCAGGAGATCGCAGTCCCACCGACTAAGAAGACATAGCCAGTGCGACTGCGTGCATCCGTGTCATGTGCCCAGTCACTGTCAGTGTACCCATCAACGACCACTGACGGCTGCGTCCGGTAACACAGACCAACGCGGGCAGTGGAGAGCGCATACCGCACAACACGTAGTGCTACTTCCATGTGCCGTGCACGTGGTGACAGTGAGAACTGCGCAAGGAAGTTGACAGCAAAGGCTACGTCTGCTCTGGTGGTGGTGGCAAGGTACATGAGAGACCCTATGACTCGCAGGTAGTCTGTCACGTCCACCGTCTCCCCCAGTTTTGACACGTCCAGAGTTTTCAACAACCTCTGCCCGGCGGGCGTCATCGGTGTTGAGGCGGTGGGGACAGACTCAAGCAGGGAAGCAAAGNCGAGCGCGGTCACGCTCAAGCTCCATGCCAAGAAACACCCGAGCCGGACCCAAGTCTTTCATCTTGTACGCGGACTGCAGCAGGGACTTCACAGTTGACACAGCTTCGCGACTCGGGGATGCAATAAGCAGGTCATCGACGTACACGAGGATGGCAGCAAAGGGAGCCGACCGTGGAGTGACAAAGAGGGAGGGATCCACCGTGCTCCGGCGATATCCCCCCTTCTCCAGGGTGGAGGTGATCTCCTGGTTCCAGCACCGTGGTGACTGCTTGAGGCCATAGAGGGCCTTTCTCAGTCTCCAAACTCGATTGGTGCCGTCGGAGAACCCGGGAGGCTGCACCATGTAAATCTCTTCATCCAGCCGACCGTGCAGAAAGGCATTGTTTACATCCATCTGCTCGAGCTCCCAGTCGTGGTGTGCGACAAGGCACAGGAGGGCTCGAGCTGTGGTGTAGCGTCCGACGTGAGCAAAAGTCTCGTCAAAGTCAACGCCGGGGACTTGAGAAAACCCCTTTGCTGTAAGCCGGGCCTTGTACTTGTCGAGCTCGCCGTTAGGCTTGTACTTACGACGGAAGACCCAATGAGCATCGATCGCCTTCCGGCCTGGTGGGAGATCGACCAGCTCGTATGCGGCGTGGTCATCCAGGGCTCTCAACTCGTCTCGCATGGCAGCCTCCCATTGCTGGGAGTCGGGTGCTACCCGTGCCTGGCGAACAGTGGTCGAGTCAGGCAGGGCGACAACAGTTGCATTGCACTCGGCAATGCTCCCAAGGATGGCGGCCTCGAGTGCACGCTCATGCTCGGACGTGAGCAGTGTGTACCCAAGGATAGAGCTGGGATGCACAACTCCTGTGGCTAGGCCCAGGGCGTCCATACCAGTAGGCAACGCTGGGGACTGTCCAGACGAGGTCTGCGAAGGTTGAGCAGAGGGCGTTGTAGCACTAGAGGAGCGAGAGGGAAGCGCACGCAGACGTCCGCCACGAACAAAAGGTTCGATGGGGGCAGGGCGTGGAGGAGCACTGGGTGAACTGGGCATGACTGGAGTGAGTGGACTGGATGGGGACGCAGCAGAAGGTGCGGGAGAGATGGACTCAGCAGATGAGGACTCAGATGAGGACACCACAGGGGATGACGGAGCTCCAAGCGAGCTAGACGACACCGACAGGGGGGTGTCAGAGGATGGTGGAGTCACAGTGCTGGCCATTGGAGAACGCTCCGAGGGTGAAGGCTGCTGGGACGTGACAGCAGCAGGGACGGCAGGGGCAGACGGGACTGCAGGGCCGACCTCCCCCCGCAACCGAGAGAGCGGAAGCAGGGAGGCAGCAGACGAGTGACGATCGAGGTCACGGAGAAACACGGACTCAAAGAACAAGGCATCACGGGACTCAATGACGCGCTAACGCTCTGAGTCCCAGAAGTGCCAGGCTTTCGACTGGGAGGAAACGCCGAAGAAGGGGCAGAGACGTCCACGCGGGGAGAGTTTCCCGTCGCGGAGATCCTCGGGGAGCCAGACAAACGCAATACTACCCCAGACACGAGCCAAACGGAGGTCAGCACGGGAGCCGTACCAACGCTCAAAGGGCGTAACGGTGCGGGGAAGAGGACCGTGAGGGACGCGATTCCACACCCAGGTCATATAGCTCATTGCCTCAAAGGCAAAGAGAGGGGGGAGCCCAGATTCAGACAGAAGCGTGCGGACACCGTCGGCAAGGGTCCGATTCCAACGCTCAAAAACTCCGTTTTGCTGGGGTGTGTAGGGAGCCGAGGTCTCCAGACACACCCCTTGGGACTCAAGAAAGTGGGCGGTGGGTCCAAGGAACTCACCGCCACGATCACTGCGAAAGACTCGCAGTGAACGCTGACACGCACGTTCAGCCTGAACAAGCCACGACGCGATGACAGAAGCAACATCACTCTTCTGACGAAGAGCGAAGATCCAACNGGAGTCCGAAGAGGCAAAGGGTGAACGATGCATCTTGCCTTGGGCACAGTCCAGGCAGTCAGAGGGGCATGGCGCAGGGAAGGTGGAAGGGGACAAGCCAACAGCAGGTTGAAGGCGAAGCATGCTAGTGATAGCATCAGTGTGCACATGGCCAAGGTGGCGATGCAAGAGCTAGATATCAGCAGGAGAAAGGGAAGGCGTGACATGAGCAAGGGACAAGCCAACAGCAGGTGCAGAGGGGGCATGAAGGGGAACACGGTACAGCTTGGCACACTTAACCCCCCGCAAGACGACGCGACCAGAAGAGCAAAGACTGACAGTGCCCACGCCCTGACTAGTGGAGAAATCCATGCCTTGATCGTCGAGCGACGGCACTGACAGCAGGCTGAGTTCCAACGAAGGCACGAACAAAACGTTAGGCAGAAACAGTACGCCACTGGGACCGACGAAACGGACAACACCAACGCCTTGGACGGGAAGGAGCTGACCGGAACCAGTGCGCACAAAGCGAACAGAGCCGACAGGACCCAAGAAGACAAAAGCGGACTGAACAGAGGTCATGTGGTGAGTGGCTCCGGAGTCAAGGACCCAGAAGCCACCAGAGACACGGACATGGGGAAGGACGCCACAGGTGGCAACAGTGCCGACGGAGGGCGGGGATGAGGCACAGGCAGCAAGACAACGAGCAAGAACGACAGACTGCCAGTGCTCGACCCACGCAACAGACGAGGATGGCAGCCCAAGGACGTGATCGGGGGGGTCCCCATGAAGGACTATGTCAGTTTGACAGGCAAGACCTCTGGCCAACGAAGACACACTCTCACCTCCCTGATCACGAAGGTGAAGACGCTGGAGGAGAGACTGCTCTAGCTGGCGCTCGCTGTCGATGGAGGCTGCAGACGATGGAGCAGGCACGCTCGAGGGAGAGGCAAACCACGGGGGAGGGACGTAGGCCGAGGAAGGTGGGCCCGCGAAGGCAGGCGCTCCATAGGGCGGTGGCCAGCCCCAAGGGTAGAGGACAGGCGGATGGACGCCGGCGACACCGGCGGTGGGGTAGGCATGAGCTGGGGAGCTAGTAGATGACGTAGAGCTGGAGCTGGAGCTAACACCGGAGGAAGAAGAGGANGGCCCGCTGGTGCGCGCCCAATGGGCACGCATGGCGCGTGCGAGGCGGACGTCGTCAGGGGGTGCAGGGCACTTGCGAGCGGAGTGCTCAGAGGAGCCACAGTTCCAGCACACCACTTCACCAGGAACACGAGACGATGCAGCAGATTTGCCCTTCCCCTTGCCTTGTCCACGCCCGCGTCCACGTCCACGACCTTGGGATGCAAGGGCCGTGGCTGTAGAGGGAGAAGAGGAGGTAGAAGAGGATGGAGACGAGGCCGTTGCAGCAGTGGAGGAAGAAGTGGTGGCGGCGATGGAGACGGCGGCCACCCCCGCGACTGTAGTGCGATGAAGGCGCTTGTTTTGGAGGCTCGTCCACCACGCTGCGAGCCTATCAGCGACAAAGTCCCAGAGGGCACCAACGCCAAGAGGGGAATCGGGTGGAACAGGCTGGGAGGCAAGACGCTGCAGCTCGTCTGCCTTGACATCGCGGAGAAGGTCCGACAGCTCGGGGATCAACCCGTTGACCATGGTGTGCACAGCTGACAACTGACCTGGTGCAGCCTTATCAAGCTCGCGAAGCAGCTTGAGCCCGCGTGCCCAATAGGCGTCGGCCGACTCGTCCGCTCGCATTAAGAGCGTGTTGAACTGAATGGTGAGGGCACTTTGTGTCGCCTGACCTGTGACTGTCGTGCGGCGACGAAGCATAGTGTACGCACCGACTGGGTCAGCCAAACGCTGAACAGCGGGGTTAGCATTGTAGGTGCCAACCTCGTCGACGAGAGTCTCAAGGGCAGCAGCAATGAGGGCGCGGACGGCGCGAGCAGAATCGTCAGCGACAGGGGTGAAGGAAGGTGTGGCAGGGAAGTAGTATTCCCAAAGACGTTCTCCCTGGGCCAATGCACTAAACCGGGTCTCCCAGGATGAGAAAGCAAGTCCAGTAGAAAAGACAGGGGGCTAGGAGAAGAAGTCATGCTGGCGGGAGACTGCGGCAGGAGAGACAGTAGATGGGGTGACAGCAGGGTTAGAGGTAGCAGAGTTAGCAGGTGGGGTGGAAGAGACACCGGCGCTAGCAGAAGAGCCAGCGGGCAGAACAGAGGCAGCAGGCAGCCGCTTGAGCACAAGCGCAGCCACCTCATCTGCGAAGGCAGCGCGGTTGTCATTCGCGACTTTGAGACGCTCTTTGGCATCACGCTGAGCGTCGCGAGCGAGGGCCAGCTGGCGCTGAAGGTCTGCTATGACCGACTCGTCGTCACCAGGCATGGTGACGACTAATGGGCCCTGCCGAGAAAATTTTGGCAGAGTTTCCCCCGCCCCAATGGGCGTGGGAAAACTGGGAATGCCTTAGGCACGATGAATATGTGCTGCAAGACAGCCCGACCCAAATCACACGGACAAGCCACCGCAGAGGAGAGAGACAGAGGACGGGAGAAAGGAGATGCAGACAAGGAGACCTCACGAGGAATGTGAGGGGCTGCGCAAAAGAGCAAGGTCAGGCGGGACAATAGAAGCAGCTGCAGCGGAGAGCACAGAGACGCAAGATGCAAGTGGCACAATCAGTGCCAGGCGGCCTGTGGTGAAGGCGGCGCCAACGGTAGGAAGGACCGCCGCTGCAACGACGGCCGCTGTGACAAGTGTGGTGATGTCAGAGGGTGCTGATGCAGATGCTGCAACAGCGACGGCTGTGGAGGTGCGAATGGCCGTAGCTGCAGCGGATACGGCAGAAGCTGCAGAAGCCGTTGCCGAGGCCACAGATGATGCAGCTGCCGCTAGCTGTGTCCCAATGTCAGCCGCTGCCGCAGCCAACGGTCCAGCTACAACGGCCGCCTCAGTGTAGGATTCGGCGGCGCGGCCAGCTGACGTTGATGCAGGGGCACGTGCTGCTCTAGCTGCTGCGGCAAACGTGGCAGCAGCTGCAGCTGCCGCGTCTATCACGGCGGACGCAGTACGTGTGAAGGTGCGAGCAAACTCTAGCGCGTCTTGACGCCAAGTTGAATGCGGCAATGCAGCAGCGGCGTCGTGCGGCTGCTGAATCCCCCTAGAGGCACCAGGGGAGGGAGGTCTTACCGGGCGTTGTAGTGCGGAGCTCTCCCCTGAGTCGCCACCGAGATCCTCCCAGTGCGCCAGCGTGACGGCGACCACCACCAGACGGTGGTGCGGAGACTGCTACAAGGGTGCAGTGCAGATTCTTCACAACGCCGCTTGCTGCTCCTGTCACATTGGTTATGCGGCTGCTGTGGTGCAGGTGTTTGCTGCAGCTGCTGCTGTTGCTACCGTGCTGCTATTGAGCTACTGTTGAGTTGCTGCTAAGATGTTTGCTGAGCAGTTGCTGATCTGCTACTGGGCTGTTTGCGCGCAGCTCTCGAGCTGCTGCTGAGGTTATGCTGCGCTGCTGCTAAGCAGTTTGCTAAGCAGCTGCTAATATGCTGCTGAGCTGCTGTTGAGCTGCTGCTGAGGTGATGATGTGCTGCTGCTAAGATGCTGCTGCGAAGCTGCTGAGGTGCTGCTCAGCTACTGCTAAGGAGTTTGCTGAGCAGCCACTGATCTGCTGCTGAGCTGCTGCTAAGCTACCGCGGAGCTGTTTGCTGAGGTGCTGCCGAGTTGCTGCTGAGCTAATGTTGCGCTGCTGCTAAAATGCTGCTGATAAGGTGCTGCTGGGCTGCTGCTGCGGATCTAAGGTGCAAAGGAGCTAGATCCGCTACTGTTGATAAGGTGCTGCTGCTGGGCTACTGCTGCAGAGCTAAGGAGCTAGATCCGCTGCTGCAGGGATGTTGCTAGGCTGCTGCTGCTGCGCAGCTCAGGCTGGGATGTTGTTCACGTTGCAGCTGCTGCAAATAACGCTAGGAGACGGCAACGTGCCCCCCCACGCTGCCGAAAATTTTTCGGCAGCGTTTCCCCTGCCCGAGTGGGCGTGGGAAATATGGGAAGGCCGTTGGGACACTTGTAGGAACCTGTTCCAACCCCACCCAACCCAGGAATAGAGGGGAGCCCAACCAGCAGGAGGAGGGGAAGACGAAAGAGCCCCGACAGCAGAATGCCGTCACTCACAGCTGTTGTGGCTACAGTAGTCAGCTGCTGTTATGCTGATGAGTTGTGATGGCGGGGTGGAGGCGTGACGCCAAGAGTGGCCGTCGCGGGTTTGACCCAGGATACGTGGACAGCAGATCGATCCGCTGCCCGTCTTCCACACAACCTGCTCTGATACCAGTAGGCTGCTGCGTTAGACAAGTAGGCAGCAGCTGAGGCGAGGCTTGGAAGACACCAAGCGAGCAATGGGTTATCGTGGAAGTTAGAAGTAAGTAGAGTGTAAGTAAAATCGAGACACGGAGATACGAGGTCTTAGGTGACGGGAGACAAGCCGAGAGCGAGCGAGCGGCGAGCTCGATCTCGCTCTCGGCTTATCCCCTCCTTGGGGCTCGAACACCACATACCCCCATTGTCCCCTTTGAGCACAAATCATGCCATGCAAGTTTCAACCACACAAAAGTAAGCCAGGGAATGAACCC
>SZWC01019677.1:27049-39004 GCA_023375785.1 Penium margaritaceum
GAGAGAGAGAGAGAGAGAGAGAGAGAGAGAGAGAGATAGATAGTGGGGAGGATGAAGTGAAATAGAGGGGGAGAGAAAGAGAAAGGGATAGATAAACAGAGATAACTTTACTATGTGCACTGTTTAAGTGCACTAAGTATTTAGTGCATGATTCAGAAGCACACTATAAGAGCGCACTAGAAAGTGAGTGCGTGATCTGGCCACCATTAGGCATATATGGGTGGAAGATTCCATGCGGACAGCTTGGGACTCAAAGAAACAACAGGTGGGATCCAAAAAATCACCCCTATGGTCACAACAGAAAGAACGTGAATGGAAACCACAAGCATGTTCAAACTGGGGAAGCCAAGTTCCAAGGATGTCATTGACATCACTTTTCTTACGAAGAGCAAAGACCCAGTGGTAATGAGAGATGTCATGGGTGAGATGTAGAATATCCCATGCTAAGTCTTCAAGGAAGCTATGGGGAAGAGGGTTCATGACGTTAGCATGCACAAGATCAAGAGGATGAGAGGTGTAAGGAGTCAAAGGTTAAAAAAAGGAGTGATGCAACTTTCCGTGAGCATAGTCAAGACGGTCAGAAGAGGAGGGCATGGGAAATGTGGCAGCGTCTAGGACAGTGGCAGGCGGAGCACAAAGCATGCAAGGAATGGCACAAGTGTGTATGCAACACAGGTGGTGATGCAAGAGCTAAGTTTGCTCAAAAGACAATGAGGGTGCAACATGGACAATAGTAGAGGGAAGAGAGGGGAACATGAAAGAGGTCGTCACAGCGAAGCGCACGCAACACAACACGGTCGGAGGAAGGAATGGAGACAGTGCCAAGGCAACAACTGGATAAGAAGTCCATGCCCTTGTTCTCAAGGGTGGTAATGGATAGCAGACTGACCTCCAAGTGAGGCATGTACAGAACGTCTGATTAGAAGAGATCACCACCGGGTCCGTTGGAATACACGACTCCGACACCATAAACAGGAAGGAGTTGGTCGGCGCTAGTACGCACAAAACGAATTGAGCCAAAAGGACCACGAGACATGACAGAGGAACGACATGAGGTCGTGTGATGGGTGGCTTCCAAATCAATGATCTAGAAGCCATGCAAAACACAAGTGGATGGAAGGACAAGGCACAGAGTGACAGTGTTAGAGTGGGTGAGGATGTACTCACCAAGACGATGAGGGAATGTAAGAGAGTGGAATTCTTCTATCCATAGACAGTCATTAGGCAAACAACCTTGAACCTCCTGTGAAGACGCACCAAGAAGGGCTCCATCCAACTCACAAAAGAGAGTACGAGATCTGCCTCTCACACCCTCACCTCCCACATCATGAAGATCGAGCAGCTCAGGAAGGCGTTTCTTGAGGGTACGCTCCTCAGCACGGGGACTGTCAGGAAGACAATCGCTGGAGCAGGTTTCAAGGAAGTTGATATCCACCTCAGACCAGGCCGGCGGAGTGTACAAGGAGAAAGGCAGCCTGTAGTAGGTTGGTTCCATGGGCGGTGGAACCCTGTCCCACCCATGTACTAGGCCAATCATAG
Organism: Penium margaritaceum; assembly: GCA_023375785.1. Classification (NCBI taxonomy): domain Eukaryota; kingdom Viridiplantae; phylum Streptophyta; class Zygnematophyceae; order Desmidiales; family Peniaceae; genus Penium; species Penium margaritaceum. The sequence goes on from SZWC01019677.1 coordinate 28,589, forward strand.
GTGCAGAAGAGCTGTGGTTAGGTGAGGGGGCCATGGAGGTAAAGAAGGGTGTGGCCGTGGTGGTGTTGATGGCTGTTGGAGTAGATGATGTGACAACCGTGCGAGCCCAATGAGCACGCATTGCAGAGGCAAGGCACACATCATCACGAGGACATGTGAACTTGTGCGCAGAATGTCTAGTAGTCCCATAGTTCCAGCAGGTGACTGCCGACTGAGAAGGCGTGCTGCTTGTGCCTCGCCCGCCAAGACCAAGATCCCGGCCTTGGTCGCGGTTGTTGCTTCCATGACCACGACCTACCCCATGTGTAGGATGGGTTGTGGCCACACTCTCTCCTCCTCTCCTCCTCCTCATTGAGGAGGGAGAAAGGGGGAGAGAGAATGGCCAAGGGTGGGAGTACCAGCTGATCCACTAGCGATGGTGGATCCCAAGTTGAGGAAACTCCTCTTGGTTGCACAGTAGCTTTAGGAGTTTCCTCAACCTGGGATCGTGGATCGCAGGTTGAGAAAACTTCCGGTCTCTTCAGCATTTGCAGCAAACACAACACCTAAAAATGCAAGAATAGAGCATAAGCGCTTCATGATAATGTCTGTGAGAGCCGTGGCCATGTCTCTTTTGGCATCAGTCGCATGCCAAAGTTTCTCCCGAAGTCAACGCCTATAAACCTGTGCTTCATGTGGTACTGCCTGTAGTGCCTCAAAAGTATCTATATTATCGGGCATGATTTGAGTACATTGATGTGTGGTTAGTGATGTGCAAAGTGCATAAAAGATAAGGGGAGAGGAAGTTGCTCACAACACTAGCAACGAGGAAAAAGGAAGAAAAGCGGTTGGGATATTGCGGTCGTAAAGGAGGCAAGAACAGACACCCACATTGTGATGGCAACTGTAAGGCACAGTGGTCCAGGCACTATAGCACCTGCCACTGTTATAGCTGTGGATGCAACCAACACAATTTTACTGGCAAGGCTCTCCTGAGGTGGTGAGAACTACTGTTGTAGTGGAAGTGCGTATGGAGTTGACTGGACCTGAGGTAGTGTCCGCTGACGTGATAGGAGAGGCTGCAACAACTTGCACAACAATGTTGGTAACTGCTACTGACAGGAGAGAGTGAGAGGTGGCTGCCTCCGTGTAGGCGGTAGTGGCTCTCCCAGCAGTGGTAACCGTGGGAGCCTTGCTGGCTCTGGTTGTAGCGGAGAAGGTAGCAGAAGCACCTGCTGCTACGTCAAGGACTGCTCCAGCAAGGTTCAGACAATGAGCGTATGCAAGAAGAAGTGGTATGCATCCAGGTTCTGGTTTGCAGGTTGCACTGGCTTGTATTTTTGAGGTCCTATCGAGATGTGGTTGTTGGCAAGAAGGACGCATACCTGGAGGAGATCTTGGGAGAGACTTGGCAGTGCACAACAAAGAGTCAACCTCACGGTCTTGTACCTTCTCCACGTGGTAGACGTCCTCGTGCCAGTAACAAGGTGAGAGCCTCTGTGCCCAGATAAGTATGTCTGCTTTCTCGTCATCTGGCCACATCCACTGGTCATCAGGTGCAGGCGTCTCAGTGTGGTTGCATGCAATGCCTTATGAGATTGCTTCCTCGGGATCGAGGTGGAGATCAGAGATTCGGTCAGCAAACGATTTCTACCATTAGGTCAGGTGCGCCTGAGATGGGTGCAGGATTGCAATGCACAAGACGTTTTTGAGGTGAAGAGTCGTTGCAGGTGAACTGGCTACGGGATGATGGTAGTAGATGAGTAGCACACAAAAAACTGATGATACTTTGGACGATGTAGTATAGTTGGGTGGAGAGATGCCGATGACAAGTCTCCTATGTGGTGGTGCCGATGGCTCAAGCAGCACACAGTGCTGCTGCTGGTAACTCGTGTGGTGCAATGCTGGAAGCATTGTCAATACAGGGTTGTAGTACATGAGACGTACGCGAAGACGAAGGGGCACAAGTCGAAATACAGGAGAGAGACACTGCGCTGAGAGGCAACGCCGATGGCCAGGGCAGCACATAATACTTGAGCTGGTGCCTTGGGTGATGCAGTACTGGCAGCACTGTGACCAAAGGGGATGTACGACAGATGCGTGAAGACGAAAGGGGTTGCTACCTCGAAGATACGAGAGAGGAGCTGTGCCTATGACAGTGTAAACCTGAAGCTTTGGTCGACGCCTTGGGTAGTAGGGTGGCAGCAACTACTATCAGCACAATCTTGTGCAACTCTGGAGCTGTGTGTGGGAGCACAGATCGGTTGTTCTCACTAGGGATAGTAACTTCTAGAAGGCGGAGACAGCGGCCGACGGAACTGGCAGAATGCCGAGGTAGGCCCACGTGACACACGATTTGGCAACGCGAAGAGGATGAGTCCTCCCAATGGCTCTAATACCAGTAGAGAATCTATTAACATGCTGAGACCATGGGTGTCACATGCCAGATATGTAGGGTCATGTAGAGGCCCCCCATTGGGGTGTGGTATGGCTGTAGAAGAGACTACACAATGCTTGCACAAGAAATAGTCATAATCAACAAGTGGAAGGGATTACCAAGCGAGAGCCGGTGAGCAAAGTGCAAGAGGCACAGTAACCCCACACCGCCACCCGCGGGTCGAGCCCGACCTCTAGGCATTAAGCTGAGGACGGCTGCTCACCCTAAGACAGAACCTAATCCGGTCCGGTCCGGTCTGGTCCGGTCTGGTCCGGCTTTCCAAGGATCAGCACCCCGCTCCCAAAGCACAAATCTGGAGATGGCCCTGGCATCCTAAAGTTCCTAAGGGCCAGAGATCCTATGAGCAAGAGTCAACAGGGAAAAATCATCAGGTGGCCAGGAGAAACTTTTTGAGCAACATCTGTTGCTGGTAGGTCATGACAGATCTTTCATGCAAGTTTCCCATCACTTGAGAAAACCTTCAGCGCAGTCGTCCATTTTAATCTTGTGTACATGGTGTGGTTAGAGGAGGAGCATGTGGAGGGCATTAAAAGTGTGATGGGTTACAACTTGACCACAGATATTAACACGAGGCCCTCACAATTGAGGGCTACGATCGAACGGGTGGCCAGTAGGCTGTGAGGGGGGGGGAGGGGGTGGGAGGGGTGACTCCGACAAGAATTCTGAACGACATGCGTCATCTGGAACCCCCAGCGCTCCAAGAATGGGAGTAAAAAACTCTCTTTTCTTTTTCTTCTTCAAAATTTTCAACGTTTAATTCTCGTTTTTTCAACTTTGCACCCAAACCATACAGAAATCCACCCCTTCATTACACCCGGAATTTTAGGGTTTTACTTTTACGTAGACACCTGTTGGGCCATGCGGTAGCTGGGTCAATCAGGTTCCCTTTCAGCGCGTGGAGAGTCTCGGATCCCCATGTAAAATCTCCCTAAACCACCCCTCAAATCATAACAACCCCCTCTTTCAAGGGGTTTGGGCCAAAAACAGTGACGTCACCATGTCGACGCTGCGTGGCATGTTGCTTTTTGAGAAACTAGAGTGGTGCATTGATGCTTTCTTTGAACCTCAAACCATTGTCTATGCACGAGAGAATAATGGTTGCTAGCGTTCTGAGGTATGGATGAATGGGTTGTTTTCTATAAAGCATGAGGTAATCAGTTTTGTTTTTGGTGACGAGGCGTACATAGTGTTTCCATCCTCTTTGTGAGCAGATACTTCATCGTTGCCAAGAGAGCTCTCGGTCAACGAGCTCATCGGTTGATGGACTCGTTGACCGAGAGACCCGTTGGCCACGTCGAACAGTGTCACTGCAAGAGAGTCAGCCGCATTTGTCATGAAGCTGCACAACAACTTCCTGAAAACTACAGAAGTAGTAGGTGTTGGTGTTGTTTCTCGTCAACAGCGACTACTCTTCTTCTTACGGAGGAGAGGTCGTTGCTGCTGATGCAATAGCCGCTACTAATGCCAAGGTATAGATGTTGCTGCTGTTGCTACGGAGTGTAGTTGCTATTGCTGCTGCGATTAAGTGTAGCAGTTGTTGCGACAGACGTTACTCCTGCAGGCGTTGGAAAATCTACAACAGGTGCTATTGTGGGGACTGCTACTACCACGGTTGGCCAACAAGAATTTTAAGAGCAATACTTGCTGTCACTGGCTGTTGCTACCGCTGTTGACAGTAGAGAATGCTGCCAAGTCAAGTAGGTGCTGCTACTAGATTACAACATAGGGGGAGAAGTGAGATTTCCATTGCTATCATTTAGAAGGCAAAAAATTCACTTTTCAGAGATGTGACTGCCAAGGGCTACGTAATAGCCGCGTCTAGCTAATGGGGCAAAGAGGTCCAAGGCACGCAAGGCAGCACCTACAATGTGTAGTTGTGAGTTGTTACCACCGCTTAGACTCTACTTTTCGTCCCCACCCAACCCAACCAAAACCAACCCAGCCCAACCGAGACACTGCTGTTGTGTGCTGTATGGAGAAATGTGAGGGTGCAGTCTCTCAAATGCTCTGATACCATCAGGTATCAGAGCATTTGAGAAAGGCTATACCCTTTGGCAATGTTATGTGTGAGAGTGTAGGTCGTAAGGGATGTAATGTGATAGATGGTGCTCTTAATGGTGGAGATACGACAAGTTTCTAATTAGAATAATAAGAAGTTAGTGAGACAATGAGTGAGAGGGAGGGATATCTCCTCCACCCTTGATCCAACAAGTGTGTGTGTGTGTGTGTGTGTGTGTGTGTGTGTGTGTGTGTGTGTGTGTGTGTGTGTGTGTGTGTGTGATTTGTGCAATTGCAACGGTTGGTCTACAGGGAAATGCCTACCAGCTTCCAAACAACAAATATATGGATCCCGGTACGTGTCACTCGGATGACAAGCCCAAAAGAGCAGCGAAAGCACGAAAAAAAGCTTTACAATATTTAGCTAGCAGAGATCAGAATTAATGTTGCTGAGAAAGTTGCCCTCGGGAACTGGCCACTGAGAAAAATTCTGTGGGCACGGAAAGATGTGGAGGATGAAGCCCATACCATCAAGGTAGTTGTTGACCACTTTAGCCTGCTGCCATGGGAGTGGCATGAAGTCCAGTGGTCTCCGGGACTGACATAATAGCACGATGCCCCTACCCCATTAGCACAAGAGAAAGTGTGAGCACTCGTGTAGCTCTCATTGTATGAGTACGAGTAACAAGTACATGTGTCCACTTCAAATCACCACGCACATGTCAACTCCATCAAGAAAAACTGCCGACACCACCATGACTGGCTCGCATACTGTCTATGTTGCATACCAGTGCTGAGATATGTGAGGAGAGTCAGCTCTTTTGGTGATGAAATTACCATCTCTTGCCACCATGTTGGACGATTGCGTGCAAGAGTTTGGAACAAGGCTAGGGGAATCCACATGTCCTCATCTTACACAACAGATGTTTCCATGCCACGTTGCATTCAGTTAACTGTGCTTTCTCACATATTGTGAAGGATGAGAGGCATGTGTTACTCCCTCATCTACATGGATGGTAAAAAAAAATAAGGTTCGTAGCAAGTGGGGATAGTTCAAGGTACATTGGAAACTCTTGTATGACAGATGGGATANCATCGGTTAATTCCGAGTGGTCGGGCTCGACCCCCGGGTGGCGGCCCTCATCCACTCGAGCTCGTCGCTCGAGGTGGGTGAGGGCTCACCGGTTCTAGGCTCGCTCGCTCCCCCTCCACTCACTTTGTCTTGGTTAAGTGTGAAAGCTCTAAGGCAAGGCTTACCGCATCCATGGCGTGTCTCATGCACCGTTGCCTATTGCTCTCACCCGCCCCGTACATCACAGGCTAACCAAGCACCATCCTAGCAACTACTGGTATCAGAGCAACGTGGATCCACTCCCGTCGCTCGTCGATCCTGGACCCCTCGAATCTTCGTGTGGGTCACAGATATCGTGAACCGTGCAACCGACATCCGTCCCTCCGGCCGTCTCTTCGGTCTGCAGCACAGCTAGGAGCTGCTATCTTCCGTCCTGGCTAGCACACTCAGCACCCGTTCCCGCTACTCGTCTCGACTCTCCGAGACCCGCAGGTGTTCTTTCGGCCGCCCGCTCACGTTCGACGGTTCTCGGTGACCTCAACGACTCGAGTTCTCCTGGCGCTTGGCTTCACCTGCAACTCTACTCAGCTGCTCTCCACGCTCCCTACAGTCACTCTTGGCTGCCCTCGACTGCCTCCGGCTGTCCGTGACTCTCGGGTACCCCTCTCTCTCTCCCCTCTCGGGCTCTCCTCAACCCTAGAGTTCTTCTCCCAGCTGCTCTCTTGTATGCTGCAGCACTCTCTGCTATTCTCGGCTGCTCTTGCTCACTCTACATTCTCTCCTACACTGCTGCTGGCTGCTCTCCGTCGCTAGCTGCTCTTTGTTGCTGCCATCCATCTTCTTGAGGGTGACAGCTTCTTGTCGGACGCACAGCTTGATACTTTGCACCGACACCGCACTGCAGAGCATCTTCTCCATCTTCCCGTCGCAGCCTGCTACCCCACTCTCTCACGCTTGGCTGCTTCTGCAGCCACAGCAGCCACCCTGGATTCGCCATCCATTGACGGGCCACCGGACGAGGAGCTCGATTCCCCTCGCACTGCAGTCCGACATGCAGACGACGGGTGGGAGGACCCTTGGGACTACGACCCTCCTACTCCACGCGACAACGACATCCCACTCTGGTTTCACATGCTCGACTTTAACTACTGTCGCGACGATGTAGAGAGAGCAGCAGCCGCACGCGAGGAAGAGATCAACCGTCAAGTCTATACCGCTGACGACCTACCTCCGTCGCCTCCTCGTCCTTCAACCATGCAACCTCCCACTGGGTCTGCACCCTCCACAGCTGCCTCTACAGCCAACACAACTAGCAGCCCTTCTCCTGCTACTGCTGCATCTGCTGAGCCACCTCCAGCACCAGAGGTGCCAGGCGTCATCCCTGTACTCCCGGTCCACACCGACTCCATCGGCCTCGCAGGGGCCATTCTTGACGCAGTTGCGGGAGCTGCAGCAACCTTTGCTACCACTGCTCGTGCCTGCAGGGCCCCCAGTCAAACAGCTATGGGTCGTGCGGCTGACGCCTACGCACACGTCACAGCTTCCCTCACGCTGCTCGCCGCTGCCCCAGCGAACATTGCCACACAGGTCACAGCAGCAGCAGCCTCTGTCGCCACTGCTGCATCATCCGCAGCTGACGCCACCTCGGCTGCCGTCGGCTCCATCTGAGCGTCCACAGCCACAGCTGTTCTGACACCCACTGGTACTCCACGCGAGCTCACCTCACACGTCACCACAAGGGTGCTCGTTGCCTCTGCATCTGCGGCCGTGGCAGGAGCCTCTGTCACCGGCCTCCTGTGCCTGACTATAGCAATTGCAGGGTGGGTGGCAGTTCTCTCCTCCTCAGCCGCGGCAGTGGTGGCTCCCCTCTTCACTCTGCTGCCTCGTCATTAGCTCGGTGAGACCACTCTAGTTTCTTGCTTCACTCTCCCTCTCCCAGTGCACCTGTGACTTCATCCTCCCTTGCATGCTCTTGTCTTTCCACCATGCCTGGACCAGAGGACAAGCTAGAGGCTCTCCAGGCTGCCCTTACCGAGGCACAGGCTGAGCGTCACAAGGCAAAGGATGAGCTTGAACGTGAGCGTGACGCACAACAGTAGTTAGCTGCCACAGTAGCTGCATTAGTTATAGAGCGCCTTCGTTCTGTTCCAGCGTTTGCTGCAGCTCTCCCTGCTGACCAATCAGGGTCCACAGACTCGTCAGTGCCACCTTCTGGTGGTATTGCCAACGCCTCCTCTCCTCTCTCAGCTAGGGGAGCCTCAGCTCGGGCTCTCCCACCAGCGCGGCAGAAAGATGTCGAGACCCCGCCACCTCAATTCACTTCGAAGCTCACCTTCACCTCCTGGGAGACGTGCTTCAGTGCGTGGGCCCAGGGTGAACTGCTGTGGGAATACTACTCGCCTGCCAAGGCGCCCTTTGTACCTCAGCCGGCTGAGGCTGCCCGCGCTGTCCGGGCCCTCATCAACGCCGGCCCCGAAAACCTTCTGGATGACATCGGTACGTACAACGCCGATCCCACCCGAGGCATCAGTGCAGATCTAGTCGGTGCCTATGCGCTCATCCGCCGCCGCAAGACAGTAACTGGGCATGCCGCCCAGAGCGCTCTCACTGTTCAGTTCAATACACTGTAGATGCGAGCAGAAGAGACTGTAGACAAATACTGGGCCCGCAGTATGCGGCTCCTGCGTGACCTGGGGAAGGCTGCACCAGGCCCTCTCTCCGCCTGCCTCTCCATTGTTGCTGGTCTCATTCCTGAGCTGTCCGACCTGTATCTCCATGTCTCTCAGGCAGAGCTTGAGCGCCTTGCATTGTCCCCTGTCCCTGTTGATGCTCCACCGGGCATTGGTCCTCTCTTTGACTTCACTGCTGCTCGTCTCACCGACTGGTGGAATGCTCTTCAAAATAAACGCATGCATCGTGCAGCCATTGCAGCTGTCACCACCTCCTCACCATCCTCTTCCACTGCAGCATCCTTCAATGCCTCTTCTACCCCGGCTTCGGCCCACTCCACTCAGGCTGCCACACGTGGAGGGGGCAGTGGCTCCGGCCCCGGCCGTGGTGGGGGTCGTCAAGGCAAAGGCCGTGGGGGTGGTCGCGGAGGCAAAGGCTCTACTCCTCCTGCCGTAGACGTCACCTGCTGGAACTATGGCGCCACTGGTCACTCTGCGCCCAAGTGTCCTGCTCCACGTGACGATGCGCGCCTTGCGTCCTTCATGCGTGCTCACTGGGCGCGCACCGGCGTTGCAGCCTCTTCTGCCGCTGCTGCCGTGATCGTTTCCTCTTCCTCCTCCTCCTCCTCTGCCTCGACCCTGGCTACTACTCTTGCCCCTCTCCAACAGCCGTCGCCAGCTTCTAGCACTTGGGGCTGGGTGCCACCACCTTCCGGCCCTTCCTACTACGGGCCCCCATCCTCACACTACTCTGCCCCTCATTGGGGTCGGGACGATGGTCACTACTCCGACCGCTCGTCTGACCGCTCCTCCAAGCGCTCCTCTGATCGCCGGGATGAAGAGCGTGCTCTTGAACGTCGACTGGCTGAGCTTCTTCATCTTCGCTCACAGGGAGGTGAGAGTGTGAGTGGCCAGTCCCGTGTTTCTGTCTGTGAGTCCGATGCCACCCTTCGTGGCTCATCCTCTGGGGTTGTTCAAGGGGACCTGCCTGATGATCGTGCCTGGATTGAGGACTGGCAGTCACACACGTTACCCTCCCGCCTTGGTCCTTGCTCTCCCTCCTCTGCTCGTGGTACTGTGGCCGTCTGTTTGGCTCTCCCCTCTACTCGTGCGTCTCCCGGTCTCTGGATCATTGATTCTGGGGCCACTCATCACATGACCTCTTGTCGTTCCTCCTTTGTGTCTCTCGGGCCTGTTCAGTCTGTTCGTTCTGTCCGTACTGGCTCCGGCCAACTCCTTCCTGTCCAAGGTGTTGGTGTCGTACGTTTTGTTGGCCCTGGCGTGACAGTCTACCTTCCTGACGTTCTGTACATCCCTGATCTTGAGGTCAGTCTTCTCTCTGTTACCACCCTTGACGATCAGGGCATGGACTTCTCATCCAGCCGCGGCCTTGCATCCATCTCCCTTCGTTCCTCTGGCCATGTCGTCCTCCGTGGTGTGCGCTGTGATCGCCTGTTCTGTGTGCCACTCACATTTCCCACGTCTTCCGCTGCCTCTGTGTTTGTTCACGTGGCTCCTTCGTTGTCACCAGCTCATGCAGATCTCCTGCATCGCCGTCTCTGTCACATTCACACTGCTGCGATTCAGCTCCTGCTGCGCCTTCAGCCTGCACACGGTCTTGATCCTGCCACTTTCTCTCCTCCCTGCTCCTCTACCTGCCTTGACTGTGCCTGTGGCAAGATGCACCGCTCACCCTTCTCCACGTCTGAGTCCACTACCTCCCATCCCCTTGACCTCGTACATGCCGATGTCATGGGTCCTTTGCCCCATGACTTCCTTGGGGGCCTTGGTCGTTACGTCATGTGTCTCACTGATGACTACTCTCGCTATCGCTGGGTTTTTGCCCTGCGGCAAAAGAGTGAGGTCACTGACGTCATTGACTCCTGGCTCCCACAGGTCGAGCGAGCTTGCCTCCGGTCCTTGCGCGTGTTCTGTAGCAACCGTGGTGCTGAGTTCTTTGGTCCCACATCTCGTTTCTTTTAGTCACGTGGTGTCCGCCTTGAGTCCTCTGCTCCTTACACCCCGCAGCAATATGGAGTGTCGGAATGCTGGAACCGCACTCTTGCGGATGGGGTTCGCTCCCTGCTCTCTGCCTCTAGTCAGTCTCCTCTCTTTGCTTTTGAGGCCATGGCCTACATGACCTGGGTCTGGAACCACATTCCCCATGGTCCTCTTCCTCACACTGTTACTCCCTTTGAACGATGGACTGGTCAGCGTGCTGACCTTCGTCTTGCACGTGT
>SZWC01019678.1:0-11523 GCA_023375785.1 Penium margaritaceum
CGGCAGGGCGGGAGGAGGGGCCGCGGCAGCGCCAGTGGCAGCGCCGGTACACGCGACGTCGCCGCTGCCGATGAGCACTGTCGCTGCCTCGCCATCGCTGTCCATCGCCATGGCTTGGTGGTTGAAGAGAGAGGCGTCGACCAAGGTGTTCACATGTGCGTTGCCAAATCGCTGCGCACAGAAGTTGTTCAGCCCCGTTCACAGCTCCTGGCCTTGACCGTCGTCCACTGGTGATCGCCTCCGGCGGCGCAGACCAGTGGGGGTGGGCCGCGGTGGGGAGGGGGGGGGGGGGGGGGGGGGGGGGGGGGGGGGGGGGGAGTTCCATCGGATTCGCATCTGCGTGTGCGATCTTCCGAGTTTCGAGACTTGCCATGTTACATGAATGGGTAAAGTACTGACTGAAATATTTAATCCTTATTAAACAAAACGCACCAAACCTTGCATGTATAGCACATAAATCGAAACTAAGTCAACAGAAACGACGTTCTTAAAAATAAAATAAACGTAAAACCCTCATTCAGTAAATATCACCCCATTCAAAACTTTGATCACTAAAAAGGATACATAATTCCTTTGGTCACCAAAAGGATTAGATGTAGATCTAATATGGAAAGTTGAAGCCAAAAATGGATTTGTATCCTAATGTGGAACATTTCTACTTCATCCTAGCTTTGAATTGTAAACCTATCCCTTGAATAATTTCAATCATCATTCAAAGTAAAGGATCTCATTATCCTAATATTTTAATTGCCCTTTTCTTTCTTTGCAACCCCATCCTTCTTCTCGTTTTAGCATCACCACTTCTTTGTCCTCGCACCACTTGTCAAACTTTACGATCTCAAGAACCCTCATTTCTGACATCATGAGCCTCAAGATGAGTTATAAATCCATCCTAATCTTTGTCATTGTATTACAGGTTCATCATAAAAACATCCCCTTTGAAATTTTCCATCCCTCAATTTTCTATATGAAATCCTCCCTCTTGTATCCTTCTTGATGCTTTCATTAGTGGTCAAGCGAGATCTTTGATATTCTTTTGTAATTCTAACATAAAAATTGATTGAATTCATCATCGATGGTGATCTTTATCAAGAAAGGATATTTTACATATTGCGACTTTCCTTCGTCACGGTTGAAGTAGAGGCTTACGAGTCGTTAGTAGTGGGATTCATATATTCTAACTTGGTCAGGGGCTATCTCAATAAAATCAGATTCTAGGATTGATCATTGGAATTATTCATCAAAGGCCATCTTGGATGGTTAAAAAATTGTTCTTCAGTTGTTACATTTTAGGGATTTTTTGTCAAAATTGTGCTTAAAAGGGGTGAAATTATGTTAAACCGGTCAGAAGTGAGGTGGTCTACAATTGAAAACGAAGCTTGTCACTCTCTACAAGAGCGAAGTTCTTTAGGTTTTTCTCATTAGCAAAAAGTATACTTCTTTGCTGTAGTGTCAAAACTTGGAGATGTATATACAAATGGCGCGTGCCAGACAAAAAACACTTTCGGCGATCTCGCGGTTCGCGTGATGCAAATCCCCGTTCTAGTTCGTTCATTAGAGAAGCTCCCTGTTGGTTTGAGGGGGGCTTAAAGGGCAAATTCTTCGCTCGCAAGGTTTGTTGAAATCGTCCTTGGAAACAACGTTTGTATACTCGAGATGCCAAGGAACGTCGAGAGCTTGTTCCGGTGAGTTTCGAAAGTGACTTGAAAAATGGTCGTCATCGCGCGAGGATTCCGAGTTACTCCAGAAATTGCCCTCCGAGCATGGAAAACGTTAGTGTGACAAAGTCACAATGTCGATCAGAAGAGGCGGAGCAAACACTACGTTGCTTTTATGTTTTGTCACGATGTATGCCATAAGCATAACAGTTTCCCCTCTTTCAGCTGCGACGACCCGACGCGTTTTCACTACGTGGCCATGGTCCGGCTCGATAGCCTTTGATGAGGGGATCGACGTCTAAGAGCTAGTTGTACAGAATCCACCTCTTGTTTTTCGTGTCTTAGTTGTTCAATTTCATCAAATATTGATCTCTGCCTCCTCGTTGACTGTGATCGAGGATTTAATCAACTTCGTTCTCATGGTTGCCGTCTACAATCATGGATGGCAGAGCGCGTGCCATGCGTCAAGGGAATTCTACTACTGGATTGGTGAAATATTGAAGTTTTTTTATATTAAAGACCAAATGGATTTGCATGTTGTTGGGTTCTCGGAGTTTTGCGACAAATCGAGTGCGCATCAACAATATGTTAAGAGGTCCTAACCATCGGGGTTTGAGCTTGTAATTGCTTGATTCGAGGAGCTTGACAATTGTCGTGCTAGGTAACATTCAGCCACCGATCTTGAACTCCTCCTGTTGGTGATGTTTTTCAACTTGCCGCTTCATACCTGCTTCCATCTTTGCAAGAGTTGGACAAGTTTCTCCCCAAATTGCTGAACACTCTTGTCGATGTTTTTTTATGATGGGGATGTTGCGCTTCGTCTGCAGGTCAATCGGGTTGGTTTATCTTACTCCGTGAACATCCTCAAATGTTTTTTCCCTATTTTGACAGATGATGCCGAACTGTATGCAAACTTGGCTATGAGCAGCTTGACAAGCAAATCAATGCCATGAGGTCTGCACAAATTTCAAAGGATTTCTTTGAGTTTTTGGTTGGTGTGCTTTGTTTATCCATCCGTTTGCGCATGGAACGCTATTAAAGACAAAATCAACTCCGATACCGCAACATCAAATCTCACCAGAACTTAATGGTGAACTCCATATCTTGATTGCTCATGATTCATCGCAAAATCCCATGAAGACTTAAGATTTGTTCACGATACAGTCGCACTGCTCTATAAGTGGTGATATCCATCGTAATTGGAATGAAATGTGCCATCTTTGCTAACCTATCAAAGAAAACAAGAAAAGCATCGACCCCTCTTGTGTGAGAGGTAAACCGGTCACAACAACCCATGGAGATGGCGGTCCATGGTTTCTCATGTCTTGGTAATGAATATACTATTCCGAGGGATTTGGTGTATTGACTCTTGTGTCGTTGACAAAGGTTACGAAATTTGCAACGGTTCTCGTGGTCATTACCCATTTTTCTCCACCAATAGTGCTTTGCAAGCTTCTTCAACGTCTTGTCGATTGCAAAGTGGCATCCTCAACTAGTGTCGTGGCATTCCTTGAGGAGCATGTGCCGTAGCTCTTCAACTTCGAGGACTACGTCTTTATTCTCTTGTTTAACACCTCAAACCAACCCTGCAAAGTGGAACTTTGTTGTGTCGTAAACTCCGTAATCCTCATGGTTACGTGTGAATAACTTCAACATGTACGGTTGTCCTTGAATGTGAAGTGCATTCACCTCTACAAGATCAAGTTGGTGACTCACCGCACCCGCTAGATTTATATTCTTGTGCCAAAACTCAATTTCTGAGTTGAAGTTGGACTGAAGAAAATCCATCCATTGAGTTTTTCTTTATCTTAAGTTTGTCTAAGTTCTTAGGTACTTCAGAGCATGATGATCCCTTCAAACCACATACTTGCGACACTCTAAAAACAGCACCAGATTTTGACAGCATGGATAAACGTGAGCATTTCTTTCTCATGAATGCAATAGTTGAGCTCTCCCTTGAGATACTTCCACGACATGTACGTGATGGGTTGTTCTCTTGCGCCATTATCTTCTGAGAAGACGGCTCCGATTGCTCAATCAGAGGCATCCTTGGTCGTGACCTAGTTTGTCCTTACCCAATGAGAGGGTTGGCGCCAAGGTCTGAACTTTACGAAAACATGTAGAAGCTTCTTGTTTGTTATCTGCCCTATTCCGCTATTAATTCTTCCGAGTGAAATAAGGAAAAGGCACTGACATAAGGGGCGTGATCCTTAACAAACCTCAAATAACAGTTACAAAATTGAAGAAAAACTTGTATGTCGTGTACTTTTGGTGAAGTTTGCAAATTCGCCATCGCGGATGTATTTCTTGGGCCCATTTATATTCCTCCACCGTCGATGATGTGAGCTATAAACTTGATCGAGCGTTGACCGAAGTCACATTTCGACAGTTTCGCGTAGAACTTCTTCCATTGAAGGATCTCAAGCACCTTTCAAAGATGTGGTCAATGATCCTCTAGGGTCCACCTATACACAAGGATGCCATTCAGGCATAACATAACAAAATTGTCAAGATATGGGCGAACTATACTGCTCATTCAACCATGAACGTGGTAAGGGCGTTTTTTAGTCCAAACGACATGACCGTGAATTGTTTGTATTGAATTCAAAAGGAAGTTTTTGCAACATCCTTGTGGATTATGTGAATTTTGTGGTAGCCACTCCATAGGTCCATTTTTTCAAAAGAAATCTTACTCCACGTAGTTGATCAAAACGTTTGTCCTCTTGACGTAGAAGGTAGCATTTCTTGATTTTGATGTCCTTCAACACCTAATAATCCACGCACATCTGAATTTTGTGGGTTTTCTTTGTTAGAAGCAACACTCGTGTAGCAAACGGGGAAATGGACGGTCAAATGAACTCTTGAGTCAGCATGACATCCAATTGCAACTTGCGCTCCATGAGATTGTGATCACTCATCCAGTAAGTCCTTTTGACGGTTAGTCTGCCACCAGAGTAGAGCTCTTTATGTGCTGGATGTCACGCTTGGGAGGGATTCCGGTATGTAGATCATCGAGGAACAGCCCTTCACATTCATTGTGAAGTAAAATAAACTCCTAGGGTATGCTCACAAAATTTGATGCTCATGAGGCTATTTAGGCTGATGAGGCCAATGAGGCAGAAGAGGCTTATGGGGCTGACGAGGCTAATGCGTCAACTATAGCAATCAGTTTGTTGCACGCACTATTTTTGTCAATGTGGACTGACAACACTAAGGCCCTACTCCTCAGGTACCATTTTATCATGTCGAGTGAACTCCCGTAGCTGATTGTCCATGCTTGCACGTGGTTAGTGTTGCGATAATCCAATCATTTGTTGAATGTCATCTGGATTTTTTGATGGCACAAGCGGTATCAAAAATGTTGCCCGTTGTGTTTGATGTGGAGAGCGTCGCTACTCTTCTCAACTTAAGAACTCTACTGATACAAGAAATCTCGCTCGAGGATCACCTTGTAGTTTCTTCTTGGGCATGATCTCTAGAAGTATACGTCCTACAAATCCACAATCTACAATCATTCTGGTTCAATCATTTAGTGTAAGCAAAGTCAATTGGCGACGTTTTTTCCTTCAAAGCTTTAGGTTTGTGCTTTAAACCTTGATTATTACCCAGTTGATCAAAAACACAACCCAAAAAGGCACCTCCATCAAGTAGCACCTACGTTGTTTTTTAAATTTTGCAACCTCCAAGTTGCACTCTCATTCTCATCGCAAGCTAATCAAATGTTTTGGATCAAAGAAACCCCCATATTAGGCAATCATAGTCATTCAGGCAAATGATCATACGACGCACATTTTTGGTAGGAGTAAGTCCTTTGTCGTCTACTCATGGCCTTGCCCGGTTTCAGATGCCTCTCCTCATTTTTTTTGTTGCTTCCCCCCCCCCCCTCTTTTTCTACTTGAGATAGATCCTCGTAATGTGCTTGACCTTTCCACTATTGTAGCCGATCCATTCATCTCCTATTTGCTTAACGGTGTCCACTTCTATCAGGGTAGATTTCTCCACATTTTGCAATCAATGCGCGTTGCTCTGCTGTGGTTGATGCTTTGGGCGCAAACCATACGATTCGTTCAACTTTCAATTAAAGATTATAGATTCGATGCTTTCAACAAATGTCCACATAAAATGATTCGTGATGTAAATGGAGATTGCTCCCTGAATATTTAGCTGGATTGCATTCATGTGGTGAAAACAGAGCTCATCCTTTGCTAGGTTGTTGTCGGTAATGATCTTTACAAAAATGTGTGTGCCCTGCCATGTTGGAAAGCAACTTTACTTGTTATACCCACTTCTGAACCATCGTTTTCTTGTTTAACTTGCTAAACAAAGGGAAAAGTGATCGAGTAATCTTGCGCCACATGGACAAGGGTGTTATGCATAATTTTCAAGTCAGGTGAATTCACTTGAGAGATAGTACACGTAGTACCAACAATTGGGTAGCTGTTTGATCAGCGCCTTTGCCTGCTTACTGTCATTGGTTAGCCGTGAGTTCCTTCCACCATGTTAAGTTCGTGCTCGGCAAAAGTGATGTTGTTAGGTTCATCTTCTGTTCGGCAAAGTGAACCCAAGTAGCGAGGAATTAAACCTACAAAATCATCAAGAAGATCATGAATATAGATCCCTTGGAATTGGCACGATTGTATGGCTTAGGAAGTCCTAGAATAATCGATGACCTAGCAATGTGGACACAATCAGCAAGTATTGCTTCTCGCGCTTTCGAGTCAGAATTTTCGTGGCATATTTTTATCAACATTTCTCAAGCATCCATTGAGACGCTTCCATCTGTGTTGGCTGGCTAGTCAGCGCTGCCATTTTATCTTGTGTTGTTTATGGAGAAGTATTCGTTAGTGGTGTACGCAAAATTGACATGTCACGCATGCCAAACTTCAGATTGGCCACGTTAGTCAACGTGCAAACTGCCATCCATTCATCCCCCTCAATGAGAGTTAGTTCCTTTACGAGGTGCCCTTGGCCATCGCCTATGTCTTCGCCAGTTACTGCTGTGATCGCCGAGTGCGCTCGCTCCTCGTAGTACTTTGCCGTGAGATTTACACACTTCTCGTCAATGGGGAGATTCTTGAAGACACATGCAACTCTTTAATTGATGAAGAAATCTACTAGTATGCCCCTTTTGGGTCGATGTGCTAAAACACTAACTGTTACGCACGTGGAAAGTGAGGTGGTTCACAATTGAAAACACAGCTTGTGATTGTAAACAAGAGCGAGGATGTCTGTGTGTCTTTCAAATGAAAAAATCATATGTAGTTGTTTAAGTGCTAAATCTTGACGATGTACATACAAATGGCAAGTGCAAGGAAAAGGGGGCTCAGTCAAGCCGTTTCATGATCTCGCGGTTTACGTGATGCGAATCTGCATTCTGGTTTGTTCGTTTGAGAAGCTCTTTGTTGGTTTGAGGGGGGCTTTGAGGACGAATTCTTGGTTTGTAAGGCTTGTAAAGAAATTCCTTAGAAATGGTGTCTCTAGACTTGAGATGTCGAGGAACGTCGAGAGTATGTTCCGATGATTTCTAGAAGTGGCCTGAAAGGTGGTCATCATCGTGTGAGGATTCCAAGGTATCTTAGAGAATGCCTTTTGAGCGTAGAATAAGTTGTCACGACTAAGGCATGATGTCAATCGGAAGCTATGGAGCTAAAATTAGGCCGCTTCTCTCTTTGGGCCCGGTGTATGCCATCCGTATAGCAAGTTAGTACTAATGATGACTTCACAAAAAACAGCAAGTGTGCTTTATCATGCTCGCCCAATGTAACAATCATTAGAGCTTATACGTTCCATCACACTCGTAACACGTTTTTCTTTACAAAACATGAATGTTATGAATTTTTTGTAGCTTTCCATTCGAGTCAACAATTTATGCCATGACAAGTTGATATCTTACAAAGGGAAAATGCCTTAATTAACAACGATAGGATGGTCGCAAGCACCGTTGATTGTATCGCACCTCTCACTTACAATGTTTTACTGGTCTTTAGAATAGAAAAGCAACTTATTGCAAGGCCACACAAAAGCAAGGTCAATTCTGTTTTCGTTTTTCAATAACTGAATTTTGAAACTTTCAGAACAAAACACGTTTGTCGCATCCAAACCATAAGGGCTTCAAGTTCAAAAAAATTACAATTCAAGAATTGCTAGTCAAATTTGGGGTTACCAAAAGAGTTCAACACTATTTTACATTAGTTCCTTAAAATCTTTGATTTTGACGCTTATTGTGTTTTTCATAACTTTTTTTTTCAGGAATTAACTTTCATCTTGTAAATAAGTACCACTTAAACAATTCTACAACTTGTTTGTTGTATCAAACTTTTACCTTGCTTTTCTCCATCTTTTCCGAGTTGAAACATAATAATGTCTCATGACCATCAAAACTTCCATTTCAACACTTTAAAGGTGTTAAACATCTATCTGCATTCACTTTTATAGATTTTCATTACATAGATGGATCTTCAAAATGTTGTTTAAATCCTTTAATGGCATAAAAAAAGCCTAGGGTCGGGTGTTGACCTTTCCAAAAATCAAACATTCCACGTGTTTTTGGAAAGAAATGTGTGAAAAGACTCTCATTGAATTCAATATACACCCCCAAATACTTTGTCCAACTCATACATATCAGATAAATAGATTGAAATTAATAAAGAAATATGTAGAATTCATCATCCACGTGGTGAGTTATAAAATTAAAATTTTTTATGGTATCTTTTTCTTGCTTGCATTTTGTAGATATTCCATTGCGAGGTTCTGTTCTTCGAGAAAGAAGGTGTTTAAACTGTTAAGTCTTGACGATTTTTGGTATCATTCTTTGATCATACAAGCTCGGCTTTTGGTGCATCATTACGTACTTTGTGTTGTTCTAGCATGCAATGGTCGTAGTGGAAAGTTTATAGGACATGATTGGTGCATCATCATATTGTTGGGCTCATTAAGGTTGTGTCGGGCTTACAAGTCCGACACAACTTGTTATCCTGGAGAGTATCTTTAACCTTGTGTTTCTAATCCTCCATATCCAATATATGTACCAATTTAATTTTTTATGTTTGGTGAGCTTACTTTGTTCATTATTGTCATTGTAAGGTCTGCTAACTTGTTGACAATGGAAACATACAAAAGATGCAATGATTTCACCTTATAGTTAATGTATAAGCAACCCTTTTCTGATGCTAGAATTTGATTGCTAGTGTTACACCAAGATTAAATTAGGTAATTTACAAGGATTATTTGTGGAAATAAAGACAATTTGGCAATTTCATATCACTAGGTAAGTTAGAATGAAGAACATGTGTGCATTGATGAAAAGTTTCAGATACAACAAACACATACACAAGACAAGAAGAATAAGAATGTTCATAGTTCTTGGTCTTTGAAGCTCAAGACAAGCGACAGGTGTGATTTTCAATTGTGAGTATTCCATTTGAGAAAATCCATGAGAATGTTGTGGGTTGTGATAGTATCAAGTTGTACCTTTATTGACTTCTACTGCCTTCAAGAAACATGCTACGTGGCTTAAGTTTTTTTTGTGAGATTTCTATTATGTTTTGTAGAAGTTGGCCAAACGTGTTGGAAAATTTGGGAGAAAAAAAACTTTGAATTGGGATAGGTGGCCAAGATTCCCCTACTTGCTCATCACAAAAATCTTAAGGTTGAGGCTCGCTGAGCCAGGGGATAGAATTCACAACATGTGAAGTTTATGGCCTTGTTCACTTATGGGAAGTACCATAGTCTCAACATAGTACAACATGTACATAAGTTGATTATTACAATGATGTTATAAATCCATTCATGCGTTGTATATTCAAATTATGTGGTATATATAATGTAGAGGATGTGCATATTCATAATTTTTGGCGAAACTTTATAAAGATGAATGTAACACGGAAGTATACTATGATTTTTTAACATTTTGTTTTGGATTTGATTTGTATACCTACTGTGTGTTATCTTCACAAGGTTGAAACTAGCGGGAAATATTTACATTAAGGTAACACATCCAAAACACACACATTATGTCAATGATAAATTATAGAAGCTTGAATTGTTAACTTTACTAACCGTAAATTTGAAATATTGAAGATAAGAGAGAGCTAGAGAGAGAGAGAGAGAGAGAGAGAGAGAGAGAGAGAGAGAGAGAGAGAGAGAGAGAGAGAGAGATTGTGCATGTGCACTTTTGTTAATGGTAAAAAAAGAAATTTGTAGGGTCAAGGCATGATGTGAAGAATGTATACACCTCCTAAAGATTCATGATTGAAGATTTCAAAGCTCTTTTCTTGCTTGAACTGATGAAAACAGTTATAGAATTGTGACTTCTGCTATGGACTACAGATTTTTTTTTACATATGCACACTTATAACTCGTTATTCTTATGGTATTGAATGCTTGCACGAGGACTGAACGGCAGCCCAAGCAAGAAAGGTAGCTCACCCTAAACTATGAGTTACTTGTTTACGTCTTGGAATGTGTGAATCGGGCTGTCAAACCCAATCTCTACCTTGTTCTGCGACGGCACGTAGCTGCACATGAATCGGTTGAGGACTTCGTTGAAGTCGTTGGACAAGAACAGTGTTTGGCCAGAGCCGACTGCAGTGAGACGGTGCCGTAACACTGACGGAAACATCCATTCGCCATCGCTCCTGAAAGAAGATACCGCGACTTTCACTCCCTGCGCTTTTTGACGTCTGCATTCTATAGCTGACATCATCGAGTGCATCGCACCATGTAATCTATGGCGGACTTCTCAGCTGCCCTCATTCTTCAGACTCATCCTCAGTCTGCCACCATCCTGAGGATGACTCTCAGGTAACCTATTCTGCGCTTCTGAAGACTATGACCAAACTGTTAAGCCGAACGAAGCATACCTGGTGAACAGGTAAGACTAGAGGTGCAGAGAAAGGTCTTTAAATTTGTGACAAGTAATCAATGTATAATTGGCATTAAGTATACTTCGATGACAAGGGTTGGAATTGTTATGTTGAACATGGCGTAGATGGTGAACAGTAGCAGTTTATAGGAAGAACATGGCTCCAAATTTGGTACACTTGAGCAATTTATAATTAGGGATAAGTGCACTTCCATGACAAGTGTCCAAATGATCAAACATATGTATACAAGTGTCGAGTTACGAATGAGACATAGTTTGGGTTGTTGGGTCGATTTTCGAGCGACCCGTGCGGATTCGCATTGTGAGTGATCAGATTCCAAAAAGTCTGCCGAGTAATCGGGGTTCTTTGAGAATCGACGGTGAAGATGAAAGATGCATCTTTTTGTAAATCCAGATTCGTCTCGGTGCGTCTAGTGTGGGCAGTCTAAGCTAGAGAGTAGACTGAGGCAGGAGCTCTGCTGTTGCATGCAAGAGGGGGCGAAACGCCATAGATCGACGCAAGGATGTAAGAGTCACAAGAACGAACGGAGAGAGTGATGGCAGTCACGAGTCACAGAGGTGTTACGCGACGGGGAGAGGCGAGAGAGCGAGCAGCGAGCTCGATCTCTCTCGCCACCCTCGAAACTGATGGAATCATCCCCACCTGCCCACAGACCAAACTCCTAACATAAACTAGGCCACTGTTCAAAACAACAAAGCGACAAGGGGATGAACCCGGTTATGCCCATGGCCAACCGTGCTTGAACGCATGTGAGAAATGCACACGTGGCTGGCAGTCTCAGATTGAGCCTCGTCATGGTCGTCCTCCCAACTTCTGGTCATGACGAGTCCGTCGGCGAAGTCATCTCTCTCTGGTCAGTCACCTGCACCGGTGATGTGAGTGTGCAACGAGGCCAGAGGTCACCGTGTGATAATGATATGAATCCAACACTCCCCCATGACCCACAGCCGACGCACACGAACGACATGCACAGGCACAAC
>SZWC01019678.1:19414-43681 GCA_023375785.1 Penium margaritaceum
GAGAAAAATCCAGGGTCTGGACGCCCGGTGGACTATTTGTCTAATGACATAAATGCCCACTTGGATAGTTGAGGGACTTGTGTACGACTTGTAAGTAACACTCCCCCCCCCCCCTTTCAGGATCGACATCTCAGCGCGCTTCTTGATGTAGCCCGGTGACGTTGATTATCCCCGTCGATTAGATGATCAACGTCGCGGAGCTTGTCGTAGGGTTCCCAACTGTTTTGCGTGGCGTTGTAGTTGTGCCACTCGAAAAGACACTTTGTCGTCTTGCCACGCCGTCTATGGCCGAGGATGTCCTCGATGACGTACTCTGTATTCATGTCCACCTAGATAGGAGGAGGGGGAGGCACATCCTTGCTAGGGAAGTTTTTGTCATGGTCCCGGAATTGTTTGAATTTGCTCATGTAGAATACCAAATGAACTTGCATAGTGTCAGGGAGTTTGAGTCACGCAACCACGGGGGTTTTCATGCGCTCGATCTCAAAAGGTCTCAACCATCGGGGTTCGAGTCTTGAACAGTCGCCTCCGCGGAGTTTCATGTTTGCCGAGCTATGGAGATTCTTGTCGCCATCAGTGAACACATCGTCGTTGCGATGTCGGTCAGCTACTTGCTTCATCGCTACTTGTGTCTTTGCGAGCGTCTGTCGCGCTTCGTCCCGGATGGTGGAGAAATTGCGGTGTTGCATGCCGACGGTGGGAAAGTTGCTCTAGTTGTGAAGTCCGGCTGGTATGGCGGGAAGTTTGCCGTACAACGCGGAATTCAATCCGTAGTGGTGGATGTGGCCGAGTTATATGCGAGTTCGACGGTTGGGAGTTTGGCTGCTCAATCCATCCCGAGTGGCTTGCATAATGTTCGGAGGAGTTGTTCGAGCGTCCGATTTGTCCGCTCGGTTTGGCTGTCGATTTGAGGGTGGAATGCGGTGGAAAGCTGGATTTGTCTTCCGTAGATGGTTATCAGTGTTGCTGCATCTAGTGAAGGCGTGTCATCTTTCGAGCCATGCGCTCGAGGCGGCGTGGGCAAAAAGTTGCGAAGATGTTGGCATAGCGCTCCACAACCCTGATCATGATGGCTGTGACGGCGCCATACCGCCCAGGGCCCTAGGTCCCCAGGGGGCTATGCATTCGCATCGTGCGGCACCAGTTATTGGCAAGTACCTCGTCATCTCCTTGACGCAGCGAGCTATACTCAGCAAGGCAGTGAGCTCGTGTCACATACATCTTTGTCTCAAGGTCCTAGGCGCCACGTGGGTTGATGCTTGCGCCTTTCTCTGGATCACCAAGGAAGCCGTGGAATTCGATGACGGTGTTGCGTGGAACTACTTTGACAAGGCCATAGGCCACACAAGTCGCGGTCTGCTCCTGCTGTACATCAGACGTCTGGTGTGGGATGTAGGAGTATAGCCACACACCCTCATTGGCTACCCACAGCTCAATCAGCA
This sequence comes from Penium margaritaceum, assembly GCA_023375785.1. Lineage (NCBI taxonomy): Eukaryota > Viridiplantae > Streptophyta > Zygnematophyceae > Desmidiales > Peniaceae > Penium > Penium margaritaceum. The sequence continues at coordinate 20,857 of SZWC01019678.1, forward strand.
CGTGCCATGTATCAGAGTTGTCATCCTAGCGATAGACAAGGGGGATCAGACTCAAACGCCTTTTGGGGGCAAGCACTAGACAATGCAACGACTGGGAGGCGGCTTTGCGAGTCAAAGCTTTCTGACTCGTCCAAGATGGACAGATCCTCTTCCTCAGCCGTCATGGGATACCAAGACGGATGCCAGTGACCGACACAATGAAGGGCCGGACGGCAGCATAGTCTAGGGCTCGTACTTTCTGCGTCTAGGCAGAGAGTGTGCAACTGGCGCTCTAGTGGAACAATCTGCTGGGGATGGTTCCATTATCGTTCGACTTGCACTTGTGACGGTGCTAGAGATGTTGTCGTTGCTGGTCATGTCCTCATCAGACGTCGTGTTGGCTGCAGTTGCTGCCTATTCCACTATTGCTACAAAAGCAGCGGCAGTGGCTACGTTGGCGCCGGCGTCAATGGGCTGCTTTCTCATGTGCAAGGTACTGACGGCGAGCTCTGGGTATAGTTCGCGTGGCTGTTGTTGCTCCTGCTAATGCTAGCATTGTCGGGCCTGAGCGCGAAAGAGTGTCAGAAGCTCATCGAGCTGGGCTACCTGCTTTTCCTATTCAGCTTGCACATTACGGACACGTAACGCCATGCTAGTTGGGCTAAGGGTCTCGGTCACGTCCCAGTGCTTGACATTACTTGTGACATCAGTGGATGCATCACCGGTGATGTTGGTGCTTGCCTCGGCGCAGATCGTTGCTCGATGTACTGCCTATTTTGCTAATGTACGCGTGTTCTGTTGCTGCCGCATGCTGCTGTTGCTATTGCCGCCATCACCATTGTGGTTGCAGCTGCTGTATTTATTGTAGCAGTTGCTGTTGCCACAACTGCCAATGCAGTTCTTGTTGCTATGGCGACTGCTGCTACCGAGGCGACCAATGCAGCTGTTGCAGCTGACGCCACCAGTGCCAACACCATCGCCGAGGCTGCTCCTAAGGCCATAGTCGCTACCGCCGCTCCTACTCCTATTGCTGATGCTGCTTCCACGGCTGCCGCCGGTTGGTGCGAAGCCTCACATTACTCAGCGCAGTGGGCTAGCGGTGGGTCCTCCCAGGTCCTGAGACCTGCTGGGACCTGTTGCTGCGGTAATGGACACTATTGCCGCTGATGTTGCTGCGAACACACTGTGTAGTGCCGCAAGACGTGGTCTTGCTGCTCTGATTCCAGTGGGATATTGTGAAAGTACCTCGTCAGAGTTTCAAGGTATAGTGCTGCTCGTTGCGATTCCAACGTAACTTACAGCGCAAGGAACGATAGAGAAACAGGGGAGTTGAACCCAAGTCATTGTGAGTGCACAAGAATTAGGAGTAAGGAACAAAGTGCAATGTGATGGATGACGATGCCAAGAGCGAGCGAGCAGCGAGCTCGCTATCGCTCGAGGCCCTCGTGAGCTGCAGGACTCAAAACCACCCCCCTAAGAATTAGCCAAGAGGCCGCCGGACAACACGACTGACAGAATCTGGTTTTTGGTATGAACCCGGGTAGTACCAAAGTCTAGCACGAAGTCCTCAAGCGAAACCAAGGCTGCCCCAAAAAGAGCAGACAATTAACAACGGGCATGTGAGCATGTGCAGCTGGTCTTGCTAAGGTGCTGAGCCGATGTCAACGGCACGCCTATGGTGGTAGCCACGTTTGGATGGTTGTCGCCAGAGTCACATAAGCTTCCCTAATCCTCAACGCCTACTGTCGCTTCACAGACCTCCACCAGCATGTACAAGAGCCGAGGGGTCACGATAGTCCGAAGAAATACACGACAACAACTACAACCACTGCCTAGGTGTTAGAGGCAGTTGATGTTACTACTGTTGCTCCTATGACGGGTGCCATTGCAAGGAAGGATGTAAGAAGTGATGAACCTGCCACCGTTGCCACACAAGTCAGAGTCGTGACCGTTGCTGCTGCTGCTTCAACAATGTTGAATTTCACTAGGCTCATGCGTGTTAGTTACTATTGCTACTTGTAACAAGCATGGAGGTTGCGACGATAGCACCACTATGGCCAAGATCTACCAAAATGAGAGAACATACCCCTTTGTTTTCCTTTCACGACAAGGACCCTCAACATTCACTCTAATAGCAGTAGTTACAGGAGAATGGTAACATGTGAGGGAGGATAGAGCCAAGGAGGTGGTAGGGCAGTACACATGCTTGGCAACGACGTTATGGACATGAAGGCCATGACTTAGCAGAGAAATAAGTAAAACCATAAGGGGAGAGAGTAAGGGCGAGCGTTGTTGACGAGGCCACCCACACGAGATTTTCGTACATGGGGCCTCAACGCCACCCACAAGGTCAAGCCCGACCGCACGGGTTGTATCAAAAGGAACTAGCTAGTGCGCAGGTTGGGGTAGTAGTGTTGTTGATGTAGCATGCGGGAGCCCATGCTCGTTGTTCAATCTGCCCCTTAGTCTGTTGCACAAGAGTCTAAGTCTGAGAGCTTCGGCTTGTTATTCAAAAGTGCGGGCACCAGAGTTAGCGCCAGAAAGCAGCTGGAATGAAGCAATGACTGACTAGGAATGAAGAATGAGCAACTAACTGAGACACCTCTCAGTTCTACCCTCACCTCAGTTGTGTGAGGCTTGTTACTCAAAAGACCAGCCAACCAGGAATATCCTAGCATTATCCTGTCTGGTTGAATTTCCTAGGTGAGCCCTGCCAGACACCAAACAACCCAAAACCCAGGTGCTCTCCATTTTGCCTAAACACTAAACCATATCAAAATAGCCATGCTACAAACATAGTCTGGCAATCAGAATCAGCAAGAAAAACAGCTACGACGAGTTACGGCTGCCCCAACTCAAGCGTCGACAATAGTATTTCATAGAGTCATGTACAACTACTGATGACGTGGCAGCAAAGGGTAGCTGTCAATGGAGCTAGTTGTGCAAGGGTACAGTATCAGAAGCAGAAGGAGAAGGAGAACCACACGCTTGGCTTCATGGCAACACGTCCACTCCACCGAGCAGCGTCCCGTAAACTTCAGCGTCCATCCAGTCAATCGTCTGCACGAGAATGTACACCAGCCAAGAGGTCACAATATGACTCACTGGGGCATTACATAGATAAAACGACAACACTCTCCCATGATCCAAAGGTGTCAGTGTACATGAGCATGCATAAGTGATGCTCCCCCATGCTCCCCGACCCAGCACTTTGTGCGAAGGATCACATGTGCGACGAGGATGAGCGACGAGAACCCATACAGGCGGAAGAATCACAGCACACGCATTCAAGGTAGCAATCCGACTATACTCATGGCCTCCTTGAACGAGTTGTGCTTCAACGCCTTGGTGAGGAAGTCAGCCAGCTACTTCACAATCTCGACCTACACGATGTGAAAGCTGACCTCATGCAAGAAGGAACGCATGTAGTGATACTCAAAATTGATGTGCTACGTGCGTACATGGTGGAAACTATCGTTGTCTATAGTCATAGTCGCGCTCTCGTTGCAATGCAAGGTGATGGATGACACAGGCTGACGCAATTCACCTAAGAAAAAATGCAGCCACGCACTCTCACTTGCACCAGCGTCCCAAGCCACGTACTCTGCCTTTATTGTACTGCATGCGACACACCCTTGCTTCCCGCTACGCCATGAAACTGTTGTACCCCCAATGAGAAAAATCCAACCAGTGTGGCTTTTCCCATCCAAGCTCCATGCCCAATCGTTCTTAGTATAGCCCACGACAACCACGCACGGCTGTTGACGGAATGTGAGGCCTCGGCGTGGGGTGGAGACCGCATACGGCAACACGCGGATGGTTGCACAAAGGTGCAGCTAGTGTGGGGCGTGTGAGAACTGGGTGAGGACATTCACAGCAAAGGCGATGTCGGCCCGTGTGGTGGTGGCGAGACACATGAGTGACCCGATGACGGGGAGGAACATTGTGATGTCCACTGCTACACCCAAGGTGTTGGCATCAGTAGCCTTCAGCTTCGCCTATCCGTCTAGGGTCATCGGGATGGAGGCGCTTTTGATAGTGGTGAGGAGATCGGCAAGGCGGTCAACAAGCGTCTAAACATACACTATCTTGATGTACCCGTATGATGTCGTTCGTAAGATTGCACTCAATCTCCATGCCAAGAAACACCTACATCGGCCCGAGATCCTTCACCTTGTAGGTCACATTCGGTAACTCTTTCACCTGCTCGATAGTAGCAAGGTCGGGAGACGCGATGAGTAGGTTGTCCACGTCAAGGAGGATTGTAATGAAGGGAGTCCTAGGAGGAGTGATGAATAGTGCCAGGTCTGTAGTGCTGCAAAGAAATCTACCCTTCAAAAGGGTACCGCTAATTTCGATGTTCGAACACCGAGAAGACTTCTTGAGGCCATACAGGGCCTTCCCTAGTCGCCAGACTTGGCCCGTCCCATCCTCAAAGCTAGGGAGCTGGGTCATGTAAAGCTCCTCACCATCAACTGTACCATGAAGAAAGGCGTTGCTCACATCCATCTAGTGTAGCTCCCAACTATGTTGTACGACTAAGCTGAAGAGCACCCTACTGGGGGTGAAACGGCCAACCGGAGGAAAGACCTAGTCGTATTCAACTCCAGCAACCCGGGAGAAGCCCTTGGCGGTGAGATCGGCCTTGTACTTGTCCAAGGTGCCATCCGGCTTCCACTTTCGGTGAAACACCCATTTTGCCCCTATCGCCTTGCGACTAGGGAGGAATTCCATGAGCTCGTACACTGCGTGCTCTTTGATAGTAGCGAGCTCCTCCGGACATGCAGCCTGTCATTGGTCTATGTCGGGAGCGGCATGGGCCTCACGTAGGCTCATTGGGTTGGGTGCTAGCAGGGAAGGCTGTGCCGTCAGCACACAGGCAGTGCAAAGTCCAGCAGGAACCTGGGCCAGAGTGGCGGAGACCGCACGGCGATGCTCCTGGGAGATGAGAGCATAGCCGAGGGCCGAGCCTTAGTGAGTATCCTGAGTAACGAGGCCAAGGGCCGTCAGGCCAATGACCTTGATGTCGGGCTCACACCTCACAACAGTGTGAGGGGAGGAAAGTGTGTCAATGGGTGTGCTAGAGGTTGGTTGAACAGGCCTGGTGCGAGGACCCGAGGGTAGCGCCAGCTTACGGGGCCATAGAATGCCACCAGGAGCGCGGGTGTAAACCTGGTGTGCCGGGGTGCCAGTGACGGAGGAGGGAGCCAGGGAAGGACGAGGTGGCAAGGCGGATGTAGGCGCCGAGTCCGATGTTTGAGAGTCCATAGACACGGACGGATCCACGGGGTTGGGTGCATCGGAGGCTGGAAGGGGGTCAACCAAGATGTCAGGTTGGACTGAGGAATTAGCGAAGGACTCCGTCTCCGACGGGTGTGTAGCATCGTCGACAGGGGAACTGGGTGGCGAGGTGGATGGTAAGGGAGGAGCATCCGGGCCATCCGCTGTCAAGGGTGTGGATGCAAGCCGGATGACTTGTGCCTCCGGATCCAGAGCGGAAGCGCGACAAGTATCTCCCCTAGGAGACGACAACGCCGAAACAAGAGGGGAGGTACACCGGACACGTGGGAGATCATGACGAAAGAGGTCCTCGAAGAAAAAGGCATCACGTGACTCAACAACACGATGCCAGACCAGGTCCCAGAAGCGTCAGGCTTGGACTAATGCGAGAAACCAAAGAAGTTGTTGAGACGGCCGCGAGAGGCAAGCTTGCCATCTCGTTGGTCCTCAGCAAGCTGAACACTGGCAACGCACACCAAGACAGGAGCAGGCCATAGATCAGCGTGCTGACCGCACCATAATGCGTACGGTGTGGCTTGGCGCAGAAGGGGACCATGTTGAACGTGGTTCCACATCCAGGTCATATAGGAAATGGCCTCAGAGAAGATACCCTCAGACAAACCGGACACGACACGCATGGTGCGGACAACATCAGCCGTGGTGCGGTTCGAGTGCTTGAACACATTATTCTGCTACGATGTCCCAGGGACGGACACCTCATGACGCACCCCATGACTGGCAAGATAGGTAGTAGTGTCCCCCATGTACTCGCCGCCGCGGTCAGAACGGAAAGAGCGGAGTGTGCAACCACACTCTCGTTCAGTCGCTAGGTGCCAGGCACAGATGGCGAAGGCCACGTTGCTCTTCCAGCAAAGGCTGATGACCCAGCGACGACGAGAGTGGTCATCCATGAAGGTCAGCACATGCTGGCCGCCCTCGACCACGGATGCAACTGGGAGAGGGATTAGGAGGTCCGAGTGGAAAAGCTCCAACGGGTGAGTGGCCCGAGAAGAGGATACAAGGTAGGATGCCCGATGGGTCTTGCCCTGGGCGTACTCGATGCACTCAGTGCGGCAAGGCCACTAGAAAGTGGAGGGATCAAGTCGAAGTGCGGGCAGGGTGCAGAGCATGCTATGAACAGCATCGGAGTGAACGTGGCAAAGGCCTCGATGAAGGAGTTGCACATGCTGGGGGGATAGAACACTGGTAATGAACACATGTGTAGTGTCAGACAAGGGAGAGGTCACAGATGAAAGAAGTCGAATGTTGTGCCAGAGGTTGCCACAACAAACATCATGAAACATGATGTGACCGGACGGGAGAAGGGAGACAGTGCCAATGCCACAGGAGTGCCAGATGCCCATGCTCATAAGTTCGAGAGCTGCGATAGACAGGAGACTGAGTTCCATACCCGGCACATACAACACATCAGTCACAAAGATGTCACTGGACAAACCGCGAAAAAACGAAAACCAACACCATGAACCGGCAAGATATGCCCAGACCCTGTTCAGACACTGTGAACATTCCCAACAGGACCAAGCATGCTAAATGCCTAGTGACAGGACGTCATGTGATGCGTGCTCCTAGAGTCAATGATCCAAGTGCCATCGAGGTCATGGATCGAGGCCGTGACGTTACAATGAGCAACGAACAGGACACGGGAAGGGAAACAAAGGTCGCAAGCTGAGAAACGGGACAGAGGCGGTTGATCATGCCAGTCATCCAACCAGGCGACCTTGGAGGTCCGTCTCTGTCTGGCATTAAGAGACCTCTTGGCTAGTAGACACACAACTCGTACTTCACTGGGGAGGAGGCGTGATGCCGAGTTGCGTGGTGATGAAGCTTTACATCTAGCGAATCCAAGGAGCAGAGTCGACGGGCACCATTGATTGTGGTGTCACAGCTCCAAATGTGGGAAACAAGCTCCACAAGATTGGAGGTTGTGGGTAGTACACCAGCTGCGTCGGGGCTTACTATTGCTGCTACAACAGTGTTGCATGCGTTGTGGCTATGACGGAACATACTACTGCTGCTACTATGGACCAAGAAGGGACAACAAAAACTGAGATCGAGGCTAAGGAGTTGGCTATAGATCGGAGTTGGTGTTGGCCACAGTGCTGCTAGGGGAGAAGGTAGGGCCTACTCTAGCAACAGTGGTGCCAAGGTGGCGCTCACGCTGATGGCGCAAGGCGACAACAATGTGAGCCTTGTTAGTAGGGATGGGGCACGTGTACCACCCGTGCCCCGTCTGGCTACAATTATGGCACGTCAGGATAGTACCACAAGAGGAGGATTGTTGCCCCTTGCCCTTGCCCTTCCCCTCCTTTCCTTTGCCCTTGGTGCTATCAGAGGAGGAAGTACTGAGGGAAGGGGTGGAGGAGCCACCAGAGGTGGAAGCTACGGTCGCAGAAGAGCCACCGCACTTAAGCAGTGTGTCCTTGTGTGCTTCCTCCACACTGAGGAAGGGGTCGTATGCCCAGGTCATCAAAGTGTCCTGGGCTGCCAGTGCCTCGAGGATGGGTAGGCCGTAGGGGACGAAGATGTCCACAAACTCAAGAGTGGCACCATTCTTAATGGTGAGGAGGGCAGCAAGAGGGGTGGCGCGGCTTTCTTGAGCCGTCGAAGGATGTCCTATGCACGGTACCAGTATGTGGTGAAGGACTCAGACTCCCTCATGTGAGGGAGCTGAACTCCTTTCGTAGGCGGCTGACAGCTGCTTGGCCGGAGGCGCGATATGGCTGCGTAAACGTGTCCCAAGCACGCCAGGGGTCAGCGCTGGTGTCGTCTGTGGTGTCACCAAGAAACAGCTCTAGGCCGGTGCGGTCAGCATCGGGTGCGACGAGTATGAGTATGCGGATGGCACAGTAGGCCGCAAGCACCTATTCCGGGATGGCGTTGTCATGCGGAAGGTTTTAGTACGGCCACAGGCCTTTCCCCTGTGCCCAGATGTGCTAGAGCACTTCCCAAGACGAGAACTTCTCATCTCTGACGAGGGTAGGAGGAGGGGACTCGAAGTCCTTGCGTCGAGAGGAGCCGACCACTCCAGTAATTGTTTGTTGATGTTGTTGCACTTGTTGTTGCGCACTTGTCTGTGCTTCTACAATCAGAGTAGGACCAAGCTGTCCCCAGAGGATAGTATAGCTGGTGCTGGTTGCGACAAGCTTCTGGCACAAATGATCGACCTGGCGCTGCGATTTGCTATGGGATCTGCAACGGGGGGGGTCTGCAGAGCTATCCTCCGTGTCGGCGGCATTGTCCTTGTTGGGCCTTGTTGCTACTACTGAGGCTGCTGACCCCTCTGTTGTCGTTGAGGCCACTGCTGCTTCTACTGCTGCTGCTGCTGCCGCTGCTAATACTGCTGCTCTTGTTGCTACCACCGCCGCTACTGTTGTTGTTGTTGTTGTTGCCACTGCTGTTGCCGTTGCCGTTGCTGCTGCTGCTGCTGCCGCTACTGCTGCTACCGCCCCACGCTGGGTCGGTGCGGAGTCTCCCCTCAGTTAAGAGGTGGATGACGAAAGACGTCCAATCAAAAATCTAACTGCATTTCTTGCTGATTTGGAATGGTGGCAAAAATTGACCTCCAGTCCAGAGATTTGACAAATTACGAAAATTGTAAATTTTAAGACTTCAGCACTTGAAAATCAAGGTCCAAATCAAGAAACATTTGGACCACAGGTGCGCTTGACAATGTTGAATGCAGTGGTGGAAGTCTTGGCTTGAAAAGGTGAAAACAAAGTGCCAAAACAACCCAATTTTGTGTTCAACTCGAAATGTTCAAAAAAATTGGATCTCCGACGCGGGACGATGAATTGCTTAAGGCTAGAGACCAACAAACGAGCCAAGTATGGCGAGTATAGAAAGCTTGTGACTTAAAATTTCTAACGTTTCTGTGCGTGCAATTGTTTATGTCCGTTTGAGTCCAGTACAGTCGGGCGTAGGGGATGTGGGTGGCTGACACGAGTTGCGTCTGCGTCTCCTCCTCGTCCGTGCCGCTTCCAGAAAGGTACGAGGGCGGGGCAGTAGCTACAAACGGTGCTCATGCCTCCTTCCTTTCCCTCTTGGGAGTCTGTAGCTGCCACTACTACTGCTCCTTGCCATTGCAACTGTGTCCAACACTGCTGCTGCTGAAGCTGCTGCGTTTGTGCTACTATTGCCACTACTGGCGCTGCTACGGCTGCAACTGCTGCTGGCGCTGCTACTGCTGCTGCTGCTGCTGCTACTACTACAGGTCACTCACACCTCTAGTTGATGTCGCCACGTGCATCGTCACAAGCAGGTTGCCTGATGACGGTGCGCTGGCCCCTCACCTCCCTACGTCAAACATGGGGGTCGGAGCTGCCGGGAAACATCCGGCAGCATTTCCCCTGGCCTAGTGGCTGTGGGAAAAACTCTGACGCCACCACCAGGCAGGTCACTGCCGCTGAAAACTATTCTTTAGCATTTCCCCCGCAGTGGCACATATGGGAGTTCCGGAGGCGTAGTCAGGAGCCTGTACGCCACTGTTGTTGTTGTTGTGTCTGCTCCGCCATGACTCTGATACCAAAAAGGAACTAGTGTGTAGGTTGGGCCAGTGTCGTTGATGATGTAGTTTGCGAGGAACCCACGCTCATTGCTTAATCTGCCCCCTTCGTCAACTGTGCTAGAGTCTAAGTCTGAGAGCTCTGGTTTGATGCTCCAAAGTGCACGCGCCAGAGTTGGCGCCAGAAAGCTGCTGGAATGAAGCAATGTCTGATTAGGAATGAACAATGAGAAACCAACAGAGAACGCTCTCAGTTCTAGCCTCATCTCAGCCCTTTGATTCTTGTTACTCGGAAGACGAGCCAACGTGGAAAATCCTAGCATTATCCTGTCTGGCAGAATTTCCTAGGTGAGCCCTGCCAAACACCAGACAGCCCAAAATCCTAATGTTGTTCATTTTTCGTAAAACCTAAACCATACCAAAATAGCCACATTGCTAATGCAATCGTGCAATCAGAATCAGCAAGAAAGCTAGTTACGAAGAGTTACGACTGCCCAAACTCAGGCATTGACCACACTATTTTAGAGACCAACTACAAATACTCATAACATAAGAGCCAAGGGTAGCTGCCGATGGAGCTAGTCGTACGAGGGTACAGTATCAGAAGCACAAGGAGAAGGAGAACCACACATTTGGCTTCACGACGACACGTCCACTCCACCGAACAGTGCCCCGTTGGCTTCAGTGTCCATCCAGTCAGTCGTCTGCATGAGCATGTGCCCCAGCCGAGAAGTCACTATATGAATCAGTGAGGCAGTGCACATATAAAGCAACAACAGTAACCTAGTGTCGGGTGCTCGTATTATTGACCAAACATCCAGACAACTGGGTGAGAAGATGCGTGGAACTTTCCTAGCGACACAGCTGCTAACTGGGCGTCACTGCCTGGTCAGACGGTGACGAAAGTCACAAGTCGTGCACACAACGGCAATGGTCTGGCTAGGAGACACAAGGCAAAGTATCAGAATGCTTCAATAGCATTTGCAGAGAGAAATGACAGGTCCATGGCATAAGTACCTGCCGCAGCGCACGGCGGGTGTCACACGCGGCAGTGCAACATCTATACTAAAACCGGCCCAAAACCATTATTCTGGCCGTAACTCTGCGCAGGCCTATCGAAACGCTCTGCGGTCTGAACCTAGACTTGTAGAATCAAAGGCCGGACGCTACGACTGGTCACATGCATGCATATAGCATCAAACGGTAGATACACAATGCAAAAACATGCAAATTGGGTCCACGGCCAGTCCACCGATAAACCCGTGCATGCTGTAGAATAACTACACGAGGTCTCGGGTAGCGTCCTAAGCTCTGGAACAGTCGTTGGTGAGCTCCAAGCTGGTAATCTGCCACCACATGACGCACAAGTGCCACCAAGGTCCGCATCAAAGATTTGCGCGAGTATGGACACGGCTGAGTGGTCACAGAAAACTGTACAGGTCGACAGGAACGTCACAAATCACAACAATCCCCCATGACCCAATGGTATGCATAACCATACATATGCAGTACTGAGACAAGTACAACAAATGGTGCANATAAACCCGTGCATGCTGTAGAATAACTACACGAGGTCTCGAGTAGCGTCCTAAGCTCTAGAACAGTCGTTGGTGAGCTCCAAGCTGGTAATCTGCCACCACATGACGCACAAGTGCCACCAAGGTCCGCATCAAAGATTTGCGCGAGTATGGACACGGCTGAGTGGTCACAGAAAACTGTACAGGTCGACAGGAACGTCACAAATCACAACAATCCCCCATGACCCAATGGTATGCATAACCATACATATGCAGTACTGAGACAAGTACAACAAATGGTGCAATGAAAAATGTGACACAGACATAATCACACCCAACACTCAACCACTCTCAGTCAAGGGGCCAAGTCCAACAGAACGAATGGCCACCAAGAACTTTCCGCGAGCTAGTGCCTTCGTAAAGAAATCAGCACGCTGCATGTTAGTGCCAACCCAAATGATGGAGATCACGTGTCGCTCCACCACATCACGCACAAAGTGATGCTCAACCACAATGTGCTTTGTGCGAGCATGGAATACACCAGAGTTCTGCGCAATGGTAAGAGCACTCTGGTTGTTGCAACGAAGCACAATGGCGGGTACTGACTAGCCAAGCTAAATAAACATGCGCTGCAGCCATACCGCCTCAGTAGCCCCTGCATCCAAAGCAATGTACTCTGCCTCCAATGAGCTATGTGCAATGCAGCTGTGCTTCTTGCTGCTCCACGACAGAGCGGTCCCATTGAGCAGGAAGACGTAACCTGTGCGACTGCGTCCATCTGGGCTCCAAGCACAGTTGTTGTCGTTATAGGCGTCAAGGACCACCAAAGACTGCCGACGAATGCAGAGTCCAAGGTACGGAGTGGAGACCACGTACCGCACCACTTGCATAGCCGTATGAAGGGCTCTAACGTGTGGAGCCTGCAAAAACTGGGCAAGGAGGTTGACAGCAAATGTGATGTCGTGACGTGTGGTAGTGTCCAGGTAAATCAGAGATCTGATGAGACGGAGGCACAGGGTCACATCCACTCTCTCCCCCAGCTGTGTGGGATCTTCCACCTTCAAGACATCTTGCCCGTCAGGCGTCAAAGGTGTGGATGCCGCGGGCACTATGCCAAGAAGGTCGCTGAAGCGCTCCCCCACAACATGTGCGTATCTGGCCTGATGCAATAGTAGAGTTTGACGTCTACGTGTCTCGCACGATCTCCATGCCAAGAAACATCACTGCAAGAGTAAGGTCCTTCATCCTGTAGGCAGTCTGGAGGACAGGCTTGGCCTCCTTCACGTCCTCCAATGAAGGAGATGCGATCAAAAGGTCGTCGACATAGACCATGATGGCGGTAAATGGCACAGGCGTCCGTCGGATAAAGAGAGAGGAATATGCCTCACTCTGTACATATCCCGCACGAGTCAGGGTGCCACTGATCTCCAGGTTCCAACACCGAGAAAACTGCTTGAGGCCGTACAAGGACTTGCGCAACCGCCAGACCTTGTCACTGTCCTCAAACCTAGGTGGCTGAGCCATGTAAATCTCCTCATCCAGATTGCCATGGAGGAACGAATTGTTCACATCCATCTGGTACAATTCACAGTCATGCTGAGCCACTACATCAAACACAGCTCGAGCTGATGTCATGCGGCCGACAGGGGCAAATTTGTCAGTGTTATTGATGCCCTCAATCTGAGAGTACCCCTTGACGACCAAGCGAGCCTTCTGGCGTTCCACTGAGCCATCCGGCTTCACTTTCTTGCAAAAGACCCACTTGACATGAATAGCCTTTCTCCCGAGTGGAAGGTCGACTAGTTCATAAACTCCGTGCTCGGATAGAGCGAAGCTCATCCTCGCAGGCAGCACGCCAAGCGTCAGCATCCTCTCATGAGAGAGCTTCCCTCAGTGTGCCTTAGTCACGGACCATAGAGGGAGAGCTCAACTTGGCAAGAGCGCACGCCTCAGTGTTAGGTCTGACGACCACAAGATCGGCTACTACATCACAAGCAACGTGAAACTCGCGAGTGATGAGGTCGTGCCCTACAGGACACGCTCGATGTACCCATGTGTGCTCAGTGCAAGCACTCAAGCCTAGAGCCTTTGTGTGGGGATCACCACTTGCGATGCTGTGAGTGGAGCGCCTGGGTGAAGGACGAGACACTCGCTGAGCTCCGAAGTCCAATGGTCAAAGACGACCGCCAGGCTCACAAGAGTAACCCGGGCTCAAGGGACACACCTCAGGCTCAGGAATGGGCACAATCACAGCTGGGGAGGGTTGAGGCAAGGGAACTAGTGATGCTGTGGGAGGAGGTGTGGGTGTGGGTGACACGGGACTTGGTGTGACAGTAGGAGCAGGTGAGGCAGGTCCACGCTCAGAGGCAGGATTGCCGGCGGACACAAGTACGGTCACAAGAGTACGCACAAGTACACAATCATGGGTACATGTGGGGTGCGAGGGGACGGGGGTAGAAGCCGGCGCTGCTGGAGAGATCTCTGGACCGACAGCGATGATCGCTGGGTCATGAAGAGCCGGAGAAGTGGAGGGAGCTCAAACGGACACATCAGCTTGGCGAGCGGTGCTCGCAGACACAGACTCCCCCACCCGTCGAGAAACCTCACATGTGGGAACGTGTATGACAGACAGCGACGTGATCGAAGTCACATCACGGTAGGTGAGGGACTCAAAGAAGAGCACGTCGTGGGACTCCACAATGCAACGACAAGTAGGGTCCCAGAAACGCCATGCCTTTGACTGCGAGGACATGCCGACGAAGGCACACAAGCCACCCCGCGGTGAGACCTTGGACCCCTGCTGGTCCTCGGTATACCACATAGAAGCCAAGGATCCCCAGACGCGAGCGAGGCGCAAGTCAGCACGATCACCAAACTAGAGCTCATACGGTGTGACGTGGTCTGGAAGAGGACCGTGCGGAAGGCGATTCCAGATTCAAGTCATGTAGGCAAAGCCTTCAAAATTGAAGGACTCCGGAAGACCGCACTCAAACCGCATAGCGCAAACCGCATCCTCCATGGTGCGGTTCCAGCACTTAGAAACACTGTTCTACTGAGGTGTAGCAGGAGCGGAGACCTGGTGAGAAATCCCGTGCTCATCGAAGAAACTGTCCATCTTGCCAAGAAACTCGCCGACGTAATCCGAGTGAAAGGTGTGCAGCATGTGGTGGGACTGACGCTCAACCATCACTAGCCAGAGGCAAACCGCGAGAGCGGCGTCACTCTTCTGGTGCAAGCTATAGACCCACCGCATCCAAGTGTAGTCATCAGTCATGGTCAGAACGTAGCGACCCCGATCGGACAGAGACTCGATAGGTAGGGGACCTAGAAGGTCCGAATGGACTAACTTGAGAGGGCGAAGTGTGCGTGAACAGGAGTCAAGGTAGGTGCAACGATGCATCTTACCCTAAGCACAGAGGAGACAGTCAGTCTTGGGCGGCTTCTCGAAAGAAGTTGCGTCAAGACCAAGAGCGGGATGTGTCCGAATGAGCTTCGACACGATGTCAGAGCCTACATAACACAAGCGGCGATGAAGCAATTGCTGGAGCTCAGGAGAGAGAACACCAGTGACAAAAACACGAACGAAAGAAGAGGTGGAGTAAGGAGCAGGAGTCCGAGATACTATATAGGTCATCCACAACAGAGGCACAAAGAACAACGCTACGAATGTCAATGGCAGTCACAGTCGCGGACTCTGTAGTGTGCTCCACAGAGAGTCCCATCAGTGTGCAAGCACATACAGAAAGCAAACTGAGCTTAAGGTCAGGCACAAACAGCACCTTAGAAACACACAGGGGCCCAGAAGGACCATCAAAGCATACGACCCCAACACCCTGGACTGGCAAGGACTGACCAGAGCCTGTGCGGATTGAACAAACAGATGCAACAGGGTCGAGAACAACAAAATCACTACAAGGATAGGTCATGTGATAAGTGGCACCGGCGTCGATGATCCAAGTGCCACTGGAATCACCACTAGAGGACGTCACTGTACAACGGGTAATGGAACACTCGGCCTCAAACAGACGCTGGGCAGCAGGTGGAGAGGAACGACGAAGGACACAAAGGTGAGACTCTGGAATCCAATCTGTACAGTCAGGCCCATCGTCATCGTATGCCAACTGTGCCCCCCCACACGAGTCATCCCAAGCCACAAGAATAGACAAACAGACAGTCTGTGAACCACCCAGCTGTGACAACACACTCGCACCTCCCTAAAAGCTAAACGCCACAAGGTGTCGGAGCTCAGCAATGGTGCGGTTACGTGGGTATGGGTCGCCGCTTGTTGCCGGTGGTGAGGCGAGAACTGTTGCAGTCGTGGTCGTCGCGCGTCCAGAGGATGTGCTGCTCGACATAGACTGTGTGCAAAGCCTAGAGTCCGCGAGTAATGTGTGACCAGTCCACCGGCTGCTGGCACTCGGTGCTACGATGGGCACCTCCACAGTTGTAGTAGTGAATGGAGCGTCTTCTACTACTACCCGATGACGGCTGCTGCTGCGACTGCTGCCGGCCCGAGCCGTGCCTCCTTCGCCCCTTCTTCCCCTGTGCCATTGCCGCGACACCCTTTGCCTAAGTCAATGTAATCGGGGTGGAAGGGTAGGAGGACGACGTAACAGAGGATGGAGAAGGAGTCTGCTTCAGGGACGTCGGTGGTGATGCCATGACTGTGGCAGCAATGGACATCTCCTGATGAGCCACGGCTGCCTCACGGGCGGAGGTCATCTCGAGGATGAGCTGGGAAGAAGCTGTAGTGACGACGAAAACGGCTCAAGCACGGCGTTGCTACACCTCGTGAAGATGTCTATGTGCTCAGGGCGAACCCCGAGCATGATCATGCGGAGTGCCCACAGTTGTGCACCTCCTAAGGCCCCAAGGCGCGTGTAAATGCGCATGGCACGTCGCCAGTAATCCGTTTCAGGCTTGACAGGCCCCTGACGAAGGGAGTGAAAGGCACGGATGTGCGCGGTGCGGGTGGCGTGCGTCTCTGCCGCAAGCAAGGACAATGCTAGGTCCCAACCTCCGCATGGATTAGCGCCGGTGCCTGTGCCTACCTCGCCAAGGAGCGAGCGGAAGTCGACGACGGTCTCGCGCGGCATGGCATAGAGAAGTCCTCACATCGCTCTAGCCGTTGTCAGCACCTGACCTCACTCCGTAGTCTGATACGGACTGTGGTAGAAGGGTCACACACCCTCTCAAGTGGCCTAGATCTGAAAGAGGATCTCTTCGTAGTCAAAGCCGTCCTCGCTGACATACCGTGGGGGCGGCGTCTTGAAGTCCTTGGGTTTCCACTCCGTAGGGAGAGCAACCACAGGCTGGGAAGGACAAGAGATGAGAAAGACGCTGAGAAGAAGGAAGTCGCTAGGGTGGACGTCAGGCGACGATCGAAGCTCGGGAAAACGGGATGTGTGTGGGGTTCGAGAGCTCGTCTGAAGCTGGCAAAGACGCTCCTGAAGCACACGAATCTCACGCTCAGGGGAGTCGCCCTCCATGCCTGGCATGTTTGGATCCTTGTCCCAAGGATCAAGAGGTGGCGGGTCGGCTCCAGCTCCTGTCTCCGATGTTGGAGCTGACTGTTGTGTAGAGGGTGCGACCCCGGCCGCTCCCTCATAAGTCTTTCGTGGAGTCGTGGAATGTCCTCGAAGAAGTTCAATGAGTGTGCGGATGGCATCAGTCTGCTCCCACTACAGGCAACGCATCTCGTCCTGCTGGCTCCACAGGTCCTCTATAGCCTACGAACATGGGCTCATGACCTATGAGGAGAAAGACGAGGGATCTATTACCCTTTTTCCCTTTTTGCCAGACGCAGCCATGGCGCCGCTCATAATGGGCCGAGACGTCAATTTAGTGGAGTTGCAGAAACAAGACCGTTTCTAAGGGAGTTCAAATGCTGGCAACTTTTGAATCTCCGACCAAAATTATCACTAAGGCAAGTGCTGATGTCAGCAGGTAGTTGCTAACGTCAGCATGACATGATGACATCAGCAAGGAAGAAATGCTGACGTCAGCTAGCCTTCCACTTTTTCTTGGTTAACCTTCGCGGTTGCTGGGCAAGCATGCGGCCGCTCCGAAGCTGAGCGGAAGCCGCTGCGCAGCTTCCGCTCTGCTGCTGCTGCTGCTGCGGCGTCAGCTACAACAGCAGCCGCGCGCCTGCGTGCCGGGCAGCCGCCTGGCGGCTGCGTGTGCAGCCGTGGCAACAGCTGCGCGCTACTGCTGCTACTGCGCACTGCGGCTACTACACGCTCTTGTCGCTGCCACGTGCTGATGCCTGTGCTGTTGCTGCTGCTGATGCTGCCACTAATACTGCCCTGTTAATTGCTGCTAACGCCGTTGTTGCTGCCACTACTGTTGTGCTACGGCCGTTGTGTGCTGCTGGTGTGCTGCTGCCGCCGCGCGTTGGTGTTGCGACTGCATGCTACTCCTACCGTTGCTGCCGCTTTGCTAATGCTGCTGCTCAGTGCTAATGTCAGTAGCTGCTGGCGACTGCAGTCTACTACAGCTCTCTCCTGCTGCCGCTAGTTGCTGCTACTCATGCAATCTTACATGGTGCTGGTGAGCGACGTCCATGGCGATCCGCTGTCGTCGTCCATAGGTCCCAATGGATCAGCTGCAATAGTGACTCTCACTGTAGTTGCTCTGCTGCGTCTCTGTTGCGCACCTCCGTGAGAAGTGTCTTATTGCTCTGATACCATGACAAGATGCGTGGAAGCTTTCTAGCGACACAGTCACTAACTGGGCGTCAGTGCCCGGTCAGACGGTGACGAAAGTCACAAGTGGTGCACACAATGGCAAGGGTCTGGCTAGGAGACACAAGGCAAAGTGTCTGAATGCTTCAATAGCATTTGCAGAGAGAAATGACAAATGACAGGTCCATGGCATAAGTACCTACCGCGGCGTACGGCGGGTGTCGCACGCGGCAAATCAACATCTGTCCTAAAACCGGCCCAAAACCATTGTTTTGGCCGTAACTCTACGCAGACATACCAGAACGCTGCGCCGTTTGAACCTAGACGTGCAAAATCAAAGGCCGGACGCTACTGAGAAAGTGCGTAGAAGCTTCCTAGCAACATAGCCAATGACCGGGAGTAAGTGCCTGATCACACGGTGACGACGGTCACAGATCGTACACACAACTGCAAGGGTTTGGCTAGGAGACACAAGACACAGTGTCAGAATGCTTCAATATAGCATATGCAGAGAGAGATGACAAATGACAGGTCCAAGGCATAAATACCTGCCACGGCGCACGGCGGGTGTCGCACGCGGCAGTCCAAGAGCAGTCCTAAAACCGGCCCAAAACCACTGTTTTGGCCGTAACTCTCCGCACACATGTCATAATGCTACGTCGTCTAAACCTAGACATGCAGAATCAAAAGACGGACGCTACGACTGGTCACATGCATGCATCCATCGACTGACAGTGAGCATACAATGCAAAAACATGCAAATAGGCCTCATGGCCAGTCCGCCGAAAGACGCCTGCAAGACGTATAAGACATAGCAAAGAGTCCCGGTGGCATCTGGGGCTCTGGAACAGTGATAGTCAGCTCCAAGCGGGTATTCCGCCGCCTGTCGTCGCGCCGGTGTCTCCAGGGCCACCTGCCTCAGGGATCTACATGAGTATGGACACGGCCGAGTGGTCACAGTAAACTCTACAGGAACGGCACAGAGCACAACACTCCCCCATGACCCGATGGTACGCATGTCCATACGCGTGCAGCACTGGTACAACCACATAGTGGGTGACACAGACAGATGAGACGTAGACGAACATCCCACCCTCAACCACTGTCACGCACGGGGCGAACCCCAACAGAACAAATGGCCACCACGAACTTTCCACGGGCAAGTGCCTTCGTCAAGAAATCAGCACGCTGCAAGTCAGTGCCAACCCACATGATGGAGATCACGCATCGCTCCACCATATCACGAACGAAGTGATGCTCAACCGCAATGTACTTTGTGCGAGCATGAAAAACACCAGAGTTCTCCACAATGGTGAGAGCACTCTGGTTGTCGCAACGTAGCACAATGGCGGGTACTGACTGCCCAAGCTCAAGAAACAAGCGCTGCAGCCAAACTGCCTCAGCAGCCCCTACGCCCAAAGCCACATACTCTGCCTCCAACGAGCTACGTGCGATGCAGCCCTGCTTGTCGCTTCCCCAAGACAAAGCGGTACCACCGAGCAGAAACACGTAGCCAGTGCGACTGCGCCCATCAGGGCTCCAAGCCCAGTCGCTCTCAGTATAGCCGTCAAGGACCACCAAACACTGCCGACGAAAGAATAGTCCGAGATACGACGTGGAAACCAAGTACCATACCACTCGCACAGCCGCGTGAAGAGCTCTCGCACGTGGGGCCTGCGAGAACTGAGCGAGGAGGTTGACGGCAAACGCGATGTCGGAACGCGTTGTAGTGGCCAGGTACATCAGAGATCCGATAAGACGAAGGTACAAGGTCACGTCCACTGTCTCCCCCAGCTGTGTAGGGCCATATATCTTCAGGGCATCCTGCCCATCGGGTGTGAAGGGTGTGGAAGCAGTGGGCACTGCACAAAGGAGATCGCTGAAACACTCCCTCACGACTCATGCGTATCGGGCTTGATGCAGCAACAGTGTCCGATGTCTGTGATCTCGCACGATCTCCATACCAAGAAACACCAATGCAGGACCGAGGTCCTTCATCCTGTAGGCAGTCTGCAGGACAGCCTTGTCCTCCTTCACGGCCTCCACGGACAGAGACGCAATCAGGAGGTCATCAACATAGACCAAGATGGCGGTGAGCCGCTCGGGTGTCGGTAGGATGAAGAGCGAGGGGTCTGCCTTGCTCTGTACGTATCCGGCGCTAGTCAAGGTGCCAGTGATCTCCCGGTTCCAACACCGTGGAGACTGCTTGAGCCCGTACAAGGACTTGCGCAAGCGCCAGACCTTGTCACCGTCCTCAAAGCCTGGTGGCTGAGCCACATAGATCTCCTCATCCAGAGAGCCATGGAGGAACGCGTTGTTCACATCCATCTGGTGTAGTTTCCAGTCATGCTGAGCCACTACACTGAACAGAGCTCGAGCTGAGGTCATGCGGCCGACGGGGGCAAAGGTGTCAGTGTAATCAACTCCCTCTATCTGAGAGAACCCCTTGAAAACCAAGCGGGCCTTGTAGCGTTCCAGTGAGCCATCCGGCTTCACTTTCTTGCGAAAGACCTACTTGACCTGAATCGCCTTCCTCCTAGGGGGAAGGTCGACCAGCTCGTAGACTCTGTGCTCTCGGATAGCGCGAAGCTCATCCTCGCAAGCAGCTTGCCAGGCATCAGCATCCTGCAATGAGAAAGCCTCCCTCAAAGTGCCGGGGTCAGGTGCCATAGAGGGGGAAATCTGCGTGGCAAGTGCACACACCTCAGTGTCACGCCTGACAGCCACGAGATCAGCTGCTGTGTCGCAGGCGATATGGAACTTGCGAGTGACCAGGTCGTGCCCTATGGGGCACGCTGGGTGTACCTCTAAAAGCTCAGTGTGGACACTCAGGCCTAAGGCCTTTGTGCCTGGATCACCGCTCGCGATGCTATGAGAGGAACGCATGGGTCCGGGACCCGACGCTCGCTGAGCTCCGGAATCCAGTGGTCGAAGGCGACCACCGGGCTCACGGGAGTAACCGGAGGTCGAGGGGCGCACCTCAAGCTCAGGAACAGGTACAACCACAAGGACAGGTACGACCACAGCTGGTGAGGGCTGAGACGAGGCAGCCGGAGATGCCGTGCGAAGAGATGCGTGTATGGGGGACACAGAGCTGGGGGTGCCAGCAGGCAAGGCTGGCCCGAACACTGAGACAGGAGCGTCAGCCGACGTAGGGACAGGAGTGGGCTGGACTGGGTCAGACGCCGGAGCAGGGGTGCCAGTAGACACAGGTGGTGATGTAGGAGGAGGCGTGAGAGCAGCGGTACCTGTGGGGTGTGAAACAGGCTGAACGGGCGGGATCTCTGGACCAACGGCAATGATAGCCAGATCATCAAATGCTGGAGACCGAGAGGGGACTCGAGCGGACACATCAGCCTGACGAGGAATGGTCGCTGGCGGAAAAGTCTCCCCCATCCGCCGAGGACCCTCACAGGAAGGGACATGGGCTACAGAGAGGGCTCTGATTGAAGTCAGATCACGGGATGTGAGTGACTCAAAAAACAGCGCGTCACGGGACTCAATGACACGACGGCGAGTGGGGTCCCAAAAGCGCCAGGCCTTCGACCGCAGGGAGATGCCGATGAAGGCACACAAGCGACCCCAAGGGGAGACCTTGGACCCCTACTGGTCCTCGGTGTACCACACAGAGGCCAGGGAACCCTTGACGCGAGCGAGACGAAGATCAGCACGGTCGCCAAACCAGAGTTCGTACGGTGTTACATGATCCGGAAGCGAACCATGCGGGAGGCGGTTCCAGACCCAAGTCATGTAGGCGAAGCCCTCGAAAGCGAAGGACTCTGGGAGACCGCACTCAGACCGCATGGCGCGGACCGCATCCTCCATGGTGCAGTTCCAGCGCTCCGATACACCGTTCAGCTGTGGGGTAGCAGGGGCGGAGACCTGGTGAAAAATGCCGTGCTCAACAAAGGAGTCCATCTCACCGAGGAACTCGCCGCCGCGATCCGAGCAAAAGGTATGTAGCGTGTGGTGAGACTGACGCTCAGCCATCACGAGCCAGAGCCGAACTGCAAGAGCGGCGTCGCTCTTCTGATGCAGACGGTAGACCCACCGCATCCGGGTGAAGTCATCAGTCAGCGTCAGAACATACCGGCCCCTCTCGGACAGGAACTCGACCGGGAGAGGACCAAGCAGGTCCGAGTGGACCAACTCGAGAGGCCTCAGCGCTCAGGAACGTGAATCACGATAAGTGCACCGGTGCATCTTTCCCTGAGCGCAGAAAAGACAGTCGGTCTTGGGTGGCTTCTCAAAAGAAGCCACGTCAAGGCCAAGAGCGGGCTGTGTCCGAATGAGCTTCGACACAGTGCCGGAGCCTACGTGACACAGACATCAGTGAAGCAACCGCTGGTGTTCCGAGGATAGAACACCAGTGACAAAAACGCGACCAAAGGAGGAGGGAGAGCAAGGGGAGGAGGGGCGAGCAATGCGGTACAAATCATCTACGACTGAAGCACGCAGGACAATGCTACGGGTGTCAAGAGCAGTCACAGTCGCTGAATCAGCGGTATGCTCAACGGAGAGACCCATCAGAGTGCAGGGACGCACAGACAGCAGACTGAGCTCAAGATCAGGCACAAACAGCACGTCAGAGAGATATAGGGGGCCAGACGGACCATCAAAGCATTCAACCCCAACGCCGTGGACCGGTAAGGACTGACCAGAGCCTGTACAAACAGAACGGACAGTCGTGACAGGACCAAGTACCACAAATTCACTACGACGACACGTCATGTGATAGGTGGAACCGGAATCCATGATCCAAGTGCCACCGGAGTCACGACTGGTGGACGTCACTGTACAACGAGCAATGGAACACTCGGCATCAGAGGGACGCTGAGCCGTCA
>SZWC01019680.1:13507-29247 GCA_023375785.1 Penium margaritaceum
AGCACTAGCTGCGGCCGTGGCAGCCGTGGCAGCAGCGAGCAGCAGCAGCGAGCAGAAGCAGCAGCGTGCAGCAGCAAGCAGCGACGCAGCAGTAGCAGAAGCAGCAGCAGCAGCCGTAGCAGCTTTAGCAGCAGCAGCAGCAGCAGCAGCAGAAGCAGCAGCGTGCAACGGCGTGCAGAGCGAAAGAAGAAAAAGAAAAAAAACAAGGCAGCAGCAGATCCGCAGCAGCAGCAGCAGCTGCTGCGCAGAGCAGCAGCAGCAACAGCAGGAGCTGAAGCAGTAGCAGCAGCAGCAGCATCCGCAGCAGCTGCACCTGCCGCTGCAGCTGCTGCTGCCGCTGCGAGGAGGGCCTCGCAGCCCTCCTCTGAAGGGGGGGGGGCTCTGAGGGGCCCTGTCGACCCCGTTCGCCACCCCCCCCTCTCCCTCCTTTCTCCCCTCCTCAAGAGGGCCCTCGGAGGGCCCCGCCGAACCCCGTCCGAGGGGCCCTGCGGAGGGGGCCCGTCGGTCTCGCGGGCCCCCTCGGCCCCGTCGGCCGACCGACGGGGGGGCCGGGTCAGAGGGGCGGAAGGGACCCCCCCCCTCGTCGCTCTCTCGCTCTCTCTCGCTCGCTCGATCAGCGAGCGAGCGAGCGAGTAGTGCACGGGAGGGAGGGCCGGACAAGCCGGACCTCCCCCCCCCATCTCCTCCTATTTTACTGATTGCCCCAGCTTTGGGGCAATCGAGAATAGGGGGTACAAGTGAAAAAAAACTACGGAGGGGGTACGCCTCAGACTTCAGGGGTGAAGAAGAAAAAAAAAACACACGGGAGGGTGAGGCCGCGAAAAGAGAATATAAAAAAAAAAAGAAAAAAAGAAAAAGGGGGAGGAAAAGACAGTTTCAACCAAACGTACGGGACCATCGAGTAGCCCGTCATCTCACCGACAGTGCACTTGCAGCAACCACTGCAGCATCAGCAGCGGTTGCAGCAGCGCTTGCAGTTTCCAATCTACACCGGCAACGGATTGTGTTGTCAGTGGTGATTTCCGCTTTGAGACGTGTCGTGGACCGGCGTCTCCCTGGGGCCCGTGGATTGGTGCGCGCACTTCACCCCGTAGGATCGCCGGCGGATTCGAGTCTTACCGTCTCCGAGGGCTGGGTCGTCTACCGCTTGGAGCAGCAGCCACACCTGCAGCCGCCACCCCTTCTCGTCTTGGAGCAGTCTTCGCTCCATTCGCGGCAGCAGCATTGGTCGCCGCAGCCAATCAGACTCTCGCCTCCGGGTGTGCTGTGGTAGTGCAGCTCTTCCCGTCTGGTCACGTTCGCTGACCCGGACGCCGTGACCTCCAGGAGTGATAGTACCTGCGGACCTCATTCTCTCCCGTGGCTTGGTGTTTACCACCGGGAGTAGGTGCCCTTGGCACCTATCCATCGTCCAGCGCACGAGATGAGTGCGCGGACGTGTGAGCAGGCACCCTGCGCATTCGCCTGCTACTACTGTTGTGATGGACGTCATGGTTGGCGTCACTGTTGGACGCGCCCTCGTGGCTGGCATCCACCTTGGCTACAGCCTCGTCCGAGCCTGCGTCCTCCACAGCATACGGATCTACCGGCATTGGTAGATCCCATAGCTGGACCTCTGGCGAGCATATTCGCCGAGATCCGCGGCCTATGGCAGACGGTGTAGCGGCTTTGTGACCTCGTTGTTACTGAGCATGCTTCTGCTACTCGTTCGTCGACGGCCTCTTTGACCACATCTCCTCCATCATCTCCTCTTTCTTCATCCGATGATGTCCCTTCAGCTTCGCCTGCCAGCCAGTCCCAGGCTGACACCATCCTTTCGATCCTCCACTCTGCTGTGACCACGCCGCCACCCCGCGATAACTTGTCTTCCAGCAGTCGTTCCAGTCGAGTGACTCTACGACGTCGTCGTCAGCGCTCTGCACGGCGTACTCACGCCGGTGTTGATACATCCTCCACCTCCTCGGCCTCCATTGTTGTACCTGTCGAGGGGGAGTGTGGTTACCGCGCATTGCGTGATGCGATAGTAGCGACAGGATCCGCAGTCGGGTCGAGGGGGAGTGAGTCTGATCCTGACATGGAGGTCATGGTGCAGACTTGCGTGTCATCGAGCTCGACTTCCACGTCCGCGCTGGATCCAGATCTTCTACAGCAGCAGCTTGCGTCAGGAGGTGTCCAGGCCCGGCGTCCCTGGGCGGTGCCACTCGCGGCTCCTACCGGTGGCGGCCCGGCGGTGGCACACGGGTCCCGTACAGATCAGGACACATCTTTGGGAGTTTTGGCGGAGTTTGTGCAGTAGGCTCACATGAGCCCAGCGGAGGTTCCATCGCAGGAGATATACGTGTCATCGAGGTCGACATCCACGCTGGGACAGGAGCCGGACGTTCAGCAGCAGCAGATTGCATCACGAGGAGTGTAGGTCTCATGTGCCTTGGCGATGCCACTTGCGACTCCGACCGATAGCGGCCTGGCGGTGGCACATGAGTCCCGCGCAGATCGGGATACCCCACACGGATTTCCCGGGGCGTTGGCGCACGGGACTCATACTTGCCCGACAGTGGTCACAGTACACGAGCAGAGTCGACCGGCTGGTCTGTTGGAGGTTGAGGCGTTCTTGAGAGCAGCAGTTCTCAGAGATATCGCTGGGTCATATGCTGCAGCAGACATAGCATGCTCCACCACCTCATCTGCGCTACCTGAGGACCAGCTTCAGCGTGAGGAGTCGTTCAGGTTCCCACAGCCTTCAGGTCCTCACTCTATCATAGAGCAGGTGGCAGCGACCAGTCCTCCCGGCGAGACAGTGCGTGAGCGCCAGTTGCGCTTGCTGGTCGCCTTGACGGGCATTGTCGAGCCGGAGCCCTGTACACCTGTTTCCACTACGGCGGCAGTTGAGGACAGTGGTGCAGATCCCTACACGCAGATGGAGTCATCACGTCAGCAGGAGTTGAGCTCTGCCCCTTCGTGTTCATCTGCTGGTGATCTTGCTGATCACATGGACACTGAGAGTAGCAGTACCTGCACGGACGACGTTTCCACATGCTCTATGGACTCTGACGGCTCCTCCTTCTCTTTCTCTCTCGGCATGCGACCGCTCACTCATCGCACGACAGACACGAGTTGTGATGTGGATGCGACACCTGCAGCTGCATCCGATGTTCCAGCGTCTCGGCACATTGCGAGCTTGGTTGACCCCCAGGAGGATGCAGCAGCACAAGTTCCATCGTCTACAGCATCAGAGATGCAGATGGCGTTGTACTCACGAGTTGTGCAGTCTGCATGTGCAGCATCCAGTGAGGCAGAGTTTATTCTACACCAGGTCGACATCGGCCACCTCGACATGTCCGAGGCAGATTACGCCGACCTGCAGGAGCGTGTAGTGATGCTACAGCGGGAGATGATGGCAGCGCATGAGCGATTCTCAGAGGATGGCAGGATCAGTACTATCGGCACGACCCCTGCGCCAGCAGCATCTGGCACACCTATGCTTGGGGAGCGTCTTGTATGCGCTCCGTGTATGACGGCCGTTGGAGACACTGTCAGAGGAGAGGTGACCGTGCCTTCGGCTTCCGCCATCCTCGCTCCTGTCGACCCCATCATCGCTCCTCCGTCTTCTGCTGCCGTCACGCACCTTCATCCACCGGACTCACCTGCCCCATCTTCATCTTCATCCACGAGTGGTGATCCGGTTCGTCGCTCCAGCTCTTCTCCTCCGGCGGTACACCCCTGTACCTCAGGGTGCTCTATCCGGCCCCCGAGGCCAGCTCCACCACTTCATCCACGCACGCCTGCTGCTCGTCCATTCCCGTTCCTCCGGCGTACACAGATGCATCGCGGCAGTGCGGAGGCAAGAGAGACTGTGAGTTGGGACCCTTGGCAGTCACGCGAGGACTGGCATACCCTACGCGATGCAGATTCACCTGAGGAGTTGTAGCCGGAGACACCACTTCGTCTTTGAGGGAGGGAGTCGACTCGCACGTGACAGTAGGAGCTATCTCTACATGTTGGACACACCACATGACTCATCGCCCAGGATCTGTTGAGATACATCAGCATCTCCATCGACGACATCGCTCCCAGGTTCATCTGCCCAGGGGGAGTGTTGTGTGGACCTCGACCTGACGCGACGTCATGGGAGATGCATGGGGAGGTCCATACTCTGTTGTGAGCATCTACAGCATCCCGCATGTGGCTCATGCTGCGTGCCTGCACAGCAGCATACAGATGGTAGCACACAGTCGGTCGAGACCCGGACACTTGGTGCATTGCACCAGTGTCACGAGGAGACCATGTGATCGTGTGTCTTAGTGTGTCGCTACAGTGTGTGTGGCATTGTGCATGCGAGCTGTTGGTCGAGACCCGGACACGTGGTGCATTGCACCCGTGTTACGAGGAGATCCTCCCTTGATCCTGTGTTTGGATGATGATGCTATTGAGTTTGATTGCTCGTAGTGGTCGAGACCCGGACCCTGGTACCGCCAGTGTCACGAGGAGACCATCTTGTCCTCTGACATGTGTATGAGGTGCATTACACTGTTTTGTGTGTGTGTGTGTGTGCATCACTCCTCTCATGGTCGAGACCCAGACACTTGGTGGGCTGTGCCAGTGTCCAGGGAGACCCTGGATGGATAGCAGACGAGTATGTGTGTGTGTGTGTGTGTGTGTGTGTGTGTGTGTTTGTGCGAGTTGACTCATGCATGTTATGGCTTGCCATGCATCGTTGTTCCATGCCTTCGCTCATTCGTTCTGGCGTGGACGGCTATGTCAGCCAGGGGGAGTGTTGGTTTGTGTGGCTTCCACCCGTCACGACCGACACTTCTAGTTTACCGATATACCCACATTCGGGGTATATGGCGGAGGAGGGCGTGACGACACGACGGGCCTCCGGACTGCACCGAGACTTCTCCAGCACCTACAACAGCGCTGGCGAGACGCGGTCGATGCGTTCCGGCAGCCATGTGGGCTTGTCAGAAGGTAAGAGAGATTTCTCGGTGGGTTCAGACCCGCGCACCCGGTTGACTGTACTGGTGCGACGAGGAGACCCGATGGCTATTGTGGGGCTTCCGACGTTCAGAAAGCCGTTTGTGATGTCTGGACGTTGATTCCGAGATGTTTTGACACTGCTCATATTTTCTCGGTGGTCGAGACCCGGGCACTCGGCGAGCTGGCCGGTGCCTCGAGGAGACCACCTTTTGCTGCTCTCGTGGTGTATGCAGTGTGTTCTCCCTGTTGAGTCATTTTGGTTCAGCAGGGGTGACGGGGCCCGGTGCGGTTAGCTGCCGGCGCCCCTATACAAGCCCGCTAGGGGCTCATTTGTAAACTCTCCTTGTTCTTTACATTCAGCGTTCCAGACTTAGCCAAATTCTTGCCGTCTTGCATCGCACTCACACACAGAGCTCATGTTCGTTCTTGCATGGGCCTGCATGCCCTAAAATTATTTTCCAATTGTTGTCTCTTGATTTAGACGCTCCACACTCAGCCAAAATTTGGCCAATCTTGCACTCACCACCAGATCTCCTGGATCATGTACTGTGGGCTTGCATGCCCAAAAGTTTTCTTGCATGGTATCTGAGCACAGAGGGGTTGCGTGAGCAAAAAATCAGCAGAACGAGCCTGAATCACAATTACAAAACTCCAAGTTGCGCTATGCAGACAGCAACGTGCAGGGAGCATCTAGATTGTATGCAGCAGGTAAGAAACCTGATCTAGGAGACAAGTCTTTGCACAAGATGAAGAAGTGGGAGCTGTTGTAGAGCCAATCATGCCACGTGGATTGAAGAGGTCATGGGCTGTGGGCAGCAGATGGGATGGGTTGCGGGTCGGAGTCCCTCACCCACCGCGGTTTTGGCCCAGTGGGCCAAGCTTTTTGTCTGTTTGCTACACCTGTGCCCTCTCAGTGCTTTCCAGGTGCCTCCTTTAGTCTTGTCTGGGTCACAGTGGCAGCAGCACCCCCATAACGCAGTGCCACCAAACGTCAGCCAGTTGCTACGCAAAGTGAGTGGCTGAGGAGTATGTGTGCATGGAAGGCAATAGATGCCTACAAGAGCAGCTTGCAACAGCAAGATGTATTTGTTGAGTGTGGCAGAGGCATGCACTAGCGTCTTAGGACAGCAGCCTGCTGGTTGCAGCGCGAAAGCATGCATCGTACACCATACGAATGCTGCATCAGCATTGTTTTTTGCAGCATTGGAGGTATTTTCATGGCAACGTGCAGCAATAACTAGCAAAACTTGAGAAAAAATAGCATGGAGAAGCAAGCAGCAAGGCGCAGCAGCGAGCAGCTGCGTGCAGTTGCCATTCTTAGCTACAAGGAACAGCAAGCAGCAATGTGTCGCAGCATGAATGAGCATGCAACAAGTTGCAACAGCGTGCATCAGCGTGTAGCAGGGTGCAGCAGTGTGCATCAGTGTGCATCAGCGTGTAACAGCATGTATTAGCATGCGAGAGTGTGCATAAATGTGTAGCAACCAACATGCACCATGCTGGGGACCACGAGCAGCACAGCGTGAAACTTCAGTACAGTAGCACTATCGGAGAGAAGTAGCAGTCGTAAAAGCGAGAGCAGCAACAACAACAACAGCAGCAACAATGCATAAGCTACATGTATCACTCCCGCCAATCGCTGATGTCAGCCACTGTCAACACCTTGTGTCAACTCTGCTGGCGGTTACATGCATTCATCATGCAAGCTTTTCACATGGGTGTTTTCAATACCCACGCGAGCGTTGGTGGTCACAGGAATCCGAGGAGAAGTTCCTTGGTGAACTGATCCGGTCACCAAGAAAACATAACAGATAGCACCTGAGTGCTCAGGGGACCTGTCTCCTGAGCATGGTGATCTTGCCACCAGCACCGGCACCTCCTGGTTTTGCTGTCCAGCCCCTTCTGTGGTTGGTTCCTCCATTTCCTGGAGAGGACATTCTCTGCACCTCCCACGGCCCTCATCCTTGCGCCACATTGACACAACAGCTTGTTCCACCCTCTGATGGTTGTTTTGGAAAACCTCATCTATGGTTAGCTTCTCTGTAGCAAGGATACATCGCTCTTCAAGCCTATCCACATCATCTTCCTGGTGGCATAGTGACGGCACAGCCTGGCCTGTCTTCTCCTTGGACATCTCCTACACCTACTTGAGATAACAATGTACATAATGACCCTCATCACCAGCGTACTCCAGGCATGGTGATGTGGCATTCGGGTCCACCTCTTTGGGAAATTTCAGGAAAATCACCCCAGTCATCGGGAAGACGCACTTTTGGACACCTCATTGGAGCTCTGGCAATCCTGTACACCTTGCTCCAGGGTCTACAACACATGATGATGCAGTATCTCAGTGACTACTTGTTGTCAGAGGAGACCCATTGCTCTGGACCAGTGCCAGCATCATTTTCTTCCTCTTTATTGTCTTCATTGGAGGGAACTCCTTGTGTTGGAATCGATCTTCCATTACTCTCCGCAACTATTCTCTCCATCCTTCCCTCAACTGGTGTTGTGCCGCCGATGGTTGAGCCACTCTCTACTGCCTTTCCCAATCAGTCTCATGCTCAACTATGTCTTCAATGCTTAGCGCATTATGTGTGTCTCATCACAGGCACGTCTATGTCTCCACCCGCTTCTTGTGATACTGTGCATCCTTCAACTACAACATCAACTATGCCAATGAGCACCGAGGACAGATCATTAACACCACTTGTCCCATCTATTGTATCTGCTGCATCGGTGGCATCACCATTATCTATAGCATATACAAAGTTTGCACCATCGGCAACATCAACCTCATCTGCAATGTCTACATCCATACCTTCAACATCATCTAGCATACTTCCTGCATCAGCTGCAAGAGATACACCAGCTAACCCATTCGCTACATCTGATTCATTGGTAGCATCACCATGATGTACAACATTAACAACTTCAACAACATCAGAAGCATCAGGTATAGTGGCAACGCTTGTGTGGATAGTACATAATGATTCCTTGATGTTGACAGAATCAATGGCATTAGGTGCCTCTATAATGCATCCAACTTCCACATCAGCCATACCATTGACATCAACTCCATCACGTGCATCAACTTCACTATTGGTGTGGACATTTTGAGTAGGATCCACTGCATGGACGGTGTTGGCGCTTTTAGGTGTATCAGCCACATCACCCGTGTCACCTGCATCTACCCCATATGCTCCATCTCCAGCATCAGCGTCTTCAGTAGCACTAGTTATACTAGCGGCATCATCTCCATATGGTGCATCAGATGCACCCTTGGTGTCGACATCACTACCAACATCAGCTTCATATGAAGCCTCAAATTCATGTGCAGCATAACCTTTGTCTGCAACTTATGTGTCATTGGTAGCGTTGATTGCACCAGCAGTACCTATGGTTTTGACATCACCAGCAGCATCAACTTCATCAACAACCTCTATCTCATCTGTAATATCAGCTTCCTTGTCATTTTCTACCTCATAACTAGCAGAATCAGCTTCATCTCCAGCGTTAGCCTTTTCCATTGCTAACGCTTCATTGGTGGCATCGTCTGCACCAGCTACATCCTTGGTGTTGAAATCACTAGTAGTATCACCTTCATCTACAACCTCTTCCTCATCTCCAACATCAAATTCATTGGTTTTTTATGCATCATGAGTGGCATCAATTGTAGGAGTTACATCCATGGTGTGGAAATCACTGGCAACATCAGCTTTATCTGCACCCTCCGCTTCATCTAAACTATCTGCTTCATCAAATTTTTGAGTTATATCAGCTACATGTGCTACACCTGCTGACAGGTCCCATGGATGGAGAGGGGGTGGTGGTGGAGGGAGCACCAGTGGCGTCAGAGATGTTTCAGTAGAGAGTGTTGGAAAACATGATTGCAGAGGTATTGGGCACTTTCCATGGCATCGGCTCCCTCCACTACCCACATGTGGCCTTGTGCATGCTACTAGAGAGTGCGTGCCAGTGGCTAGCCTTCCTCACCCACCTCATCCCTCCCTTACCATGGTGGAGGTCCCAAATTTGTCACTATGATAAGCAGGTGTAATGTTGTTTGCTGCGACTAGTGGGATGGGAGCAACAGACAGGAGAGGAGGGGGAGACACGAGAGGTGTCAGCACTGGCCCATGCACAATCCCAGGCCCGCAATCCTGTCTGCCTTGGAGGGATTGGCCCGACGTTGGTAGGGGACACACTGATCCTATCATACCTCTCTTGTTGGGTGTAGACATGGCATGCCATCATGCTCCTCCTGCAGCTGCTTAGGGGACAGGGGGGCGAGGATGCTATGAGGAACGGAGATCAGCAGCATAATGTTGGAGGGGATGGACGGACAGATGGTGCAAGGAGAACAAGGATGGATAGATCCAAGGTGCCAAGGATAGAGGTACAATGGAGAGGGAGAAAGGGTGGACCAGTGGATGGGGGTGAAGGGGGTGGCCTATGGAGGGGAGATTAAGGAGAGGTTGGAGGAGAGGCTAAGGGTGGACCAGTGGATGAAAACTATTTTTTTAATAATGGACAAGATTTCCTCCAAATTTTCAGGCGGTCAAGAAATGGACAAATCGTGTTGTCTCTCACTAAGCATAACTTACAGCGAGATTTTCTGTTGGAAAAGACCTGCCACTGGACCTCTGTCCGATCGAAAAGATGGAAAATCAAATTGGTTCATAGTTTATTTTCTCTCACCATAAAAGTTATAAGACAAAAGAAGTGCTAAAACGAGTTGGGGTGTCAACTGATCCCTGTGCGGTTGACACCCCAACTAGTGCAACTAGCTTGGGCTTGTCACCGTCGGCCAAGTCCAACGATGACTTGCAAACGGGGTGCATGGTATCAGCAGGCAAAAACCACCCCCTCCCCATCCGTGCACCCTCGCCCAAGCCGCTCGATGTCAATCCTGTGCAACTATCGCACGGTGTATAAAGTACACCACCGTCACGTGTTGTGTTGAACAGACTGTGGAAGCACTGCTCAACCATGCTCCTACGTAGTTGCTTATATGTACGAGCAAAGTCGTGATGTCGTAAAGAAGACACCGGAAAAAAATTGGAACAAGCCCCCGCCATAATCAGCGGCAAAAGCATAATGCCAGTCGGAGGCGTAGCTGGTGAACAGGGAATGATGAGGGGCAGAATACGGTTTGGGAATTTGGGACACTTGAGCAGTTTATAATCAGCAATAAGTGTTCTTTAATGATAATTGTCAAGTTTGTCAAATACATGTACATAATGTCGAGAATGAGAATGAGGAGTATATTGGGTCATCAGCGCTTGAGCCGAGAAACATGTGCGAGGTTGCGCTATGAGTGGCTGCTTCGAGAAGCCCCACCAAGAGATCAAGGGGCTTTGACAATACCTGGTTTTATAAAGATCGAGTGCCGTCAAGAAGCCAACCAAACAATTTGGAAAAATTGATATTGTTTGTGACACTTTTGTTCGTCCTACAGTTACATGGTCGAAGTTGGTCAGAATTTGGGGAATGGAAGATCGCCGAGCGTGGAAGTTGGCCAGAATTCCCTTGGCTGGTCAGCAGAAAAAAATCTGAAATCGGGAATCATCGGGAAGTCGACCACAAAAGTAATCAAAATAATGTCCACACTGAAGTATCACAGACTGTCTACGTCTGGTACATAACACTTCTGTCGCTTTTTGCCGCGTCATGCAGTACCCTTTGTGATGACCGTAGATGCACTTGGAATGCAGTGTGACATTTTGGAGAATATGTCAATGACCACTAGAATGGCATCATAACATTCGGGTGTCTTAGGTAGTCTGGTGACGAAGCCTATGGAGATGTTGCTTTACTGCTCCGTTGGAATGGGTAACAACTGCAACAATCCGGGTGGCCGCGTGTGTTGTTCCTTTTGTCTCTAGTACGTGTCGCATGCTTTGCAGAATTCCGCCATGTCGGTCTGCACCCACTCCCTCTAGTTGTACATGGTCAGCTTCTTGAGCATCTTGTCCTCGCTAAAGTGTCTTCCAGGGCCGGTGTCATGGCATTCCTCAAGCAACATATGCCGTACATCATCAATAAGAAGCACGAGCACTAGCTAGGTGAATCGGTGTTGCCAATAGGGTGCATCGAACCAGAATTTGAATTATGTTTTATCCGACGTGTAGTTCATAGCCACGTGTGAACAATTGCTATAGCTATGGATCTCAGATCAGATGCAGGGTTGCAAGGCCAACATTTAGATGTGGCCAACGACAAAGTACGTCTGCTGGTGTTACAACTTAGGGTCGGCACTTGATGTTGTACTCGAAGTTGGATTCGAGGAACTCCATCCACCGAGGTTGTCATTAGCTGAGATTCCATTGCGTCTTCAAATGTTTTTGCACATGGTGATTGGTGCGGACGACACCTCGTCGACACACCGGATAGCATCGTCATGTTTGGAACGTGTGCACCACGGCAAGCATTTCTTTCTTGTGCACAGCATAGTTCATCTCCCGTCCATGTAGTTTGTGTGACATATACGCGATTGGTTGTTCTCCACCGCCATTGTCTTGGAGGAGAACGGCTCTGATGACCAGATCTGAGGCATCGGTGGCCATGATGTAGTCCATCGTTGGATTTTCTAATCTAAGGGCGGGCGCCGAGGTCACAACACTTCATGAAATTACGATTGCTTCTTCTTCGTAGTTGCCTCCATTCCACTTGTTTTTTTTGGTAAGATTGGAGAGAGACGCTGACAATCTTGTGTAATCCCTTAAGAATCGAAGGTAGTAATTACAAAGACCTAGAAATACATAGACCTCCAAAGAATCTATCAGTGTTGGCGAATCAGCAATTGCCTCCACATTTTCAGGTCCATGGTGTTCCTCCATGATGGAACAGAGTCCAGTAGTACACCAAGATGTTGACGATATACATGCCGTCAAATTTGTTGAGATACGGCTGGAAAACATTGTTCATCGTGGTCATGAATGTTGCCGGGAAGTTTGTCAGTTTCAACGGCATGACCATAAACTCAAAGTACCCGTAGCAAGTTTGGAATTCCGTCCTCTCAATGGTGGCATAAGCAACTCGGATTTGGTGATACTCACTCCAAAGATCCATGTTTGTAAACACTTTTGCACCTTCAAGTTGATCGAAAAGTTCCTTAGCAAGAGGGAGAGGTAACCGGTTCTTGATTGTTATGTCGTTCAATTTCCGGTAATCCACGAACTTTTGCATGTTTTCAGTTTTCTTTTTTGCAAACAGTACTTGCGTGGTGTACGGTGACGTGGATGGTCGGATAAATCCCTTTCCAAGCATCTCGTCCAGCCGTTTCTTGAGCTCGGTCAGCTTGTGGTCGCTCAACCGAGAGGTTCCCTTGAAGGTCAGTCTGCTGCACGGCTTGAACTTGATGTGATGGTAAATGTTGGGTTTCGGATGTAGGATTTGCGATAGTTTGTCCAAAAATACGTCCAAAGATTCCTAAATGAGAGGCGTGAAATATTTTGGAACCTTTGCAAAATTCTGTATTGTGGTTGATACGGTTGAGGCTCATGATGCTGATGAGTCAGTTGTCATGACCAATTCCTCGTTGTCCAGTTTCACATCGACAAGCCATGCGTGAGCCCCTTGTTGTATGTAGTGGTTGGTCGTGTCTAGTGTTATTGACAAGACTCGATGTCATTTATTCTACTCTCCTGCTTCCGCCATTGCTTCCACTTCTATTCTATATGTCACCGCTTTCGCTCCAACAAGCGGCAGTTGTCGTTTTGTGCCATCAATTCCCACGTATACGGCTGTGCTGCTCTAATCTACCTACGGATTATACTGGTGCGGGAAAACTAATCTGAGGATGATTTTGTGGTCACCCATTGGACATGATTGCTAGACCATTATGTCCCGCAGATCCTTGATTTATTGTTGGAGTGGTCACTTAGTCAACACAACCTTCCATAAACCATTTCTGCCATTTTCCATAAACCATTTCATCTCCTACCACCCCTGGTTTGGTTTGCAAATTGAGCTTTCATGTCATTGATTACAAAGTTTTGTGAGGCTTTTCCGTCCAATAATGCTCGTACTGTTCCTGGACTTTGACAACATCTTGGTTGCATTTCCAATAGTATTGCCCGTTGGTCGTCCTTGTACCCCTCATTGAACGTTTTTGTACCTCACGTACCCTCTGGGACGATTTTAGCCGTTCAAATGGGCGATAGTTTAGCGTGGATAACTCTTTTCAGACAAGAGTTGCGCCTTATATTCATGTCCTATATGGTTTCATGATTCATTTTTCTGTGACTTCCCCCCCTTCTGACTTGCTTCTCCTATAGTAATTGTGAGCAAATTGACAAGGTATTCCTCAGTTGAAGTAGAGCCACTGATCCTGTACGTTGACGGCGGCAACCTCCATTGAAGACAAGGAATCCCTCAAGTGTGGTTTTCCGCCACCATGATGATCGCGGTTTTGTTGCCGCCAGCCATATGATTCGTGGATCCGGGCGTTGTAGTCAGCGCTATCAATTCTCTCAGCTGCTGCAATCACCCGTGGTAGGCCACTTTGGATACCAAAGATTGCATTTGCTCGACGGATTTCAAGTTTGAGACCATTGTAGTTAAAACACAACCCGTCCAGGGCAAGGTTGATTCCGGTGATGATCCTTGCAAAATATCCATGTGTGTTATGCCATGCTGGATTGTCACCGAAGTCGTTGCAGTTTGTACCAAACATCAGGCTTCTCCTTCAGTCGGCTGAAGCGTGCAAGTACTACGCACGGTTGTCGGGTGGCGTCACCGCATCTTGCCAGTTTGGATTGATCTTCTCCAAGGGTAGGACGTTTGCGATAGGCGATGTGAGACGGGTGCTGTGGACTGTTAACGAGGCCCCACCGGTCTCCTGATGCCATTGGATGGTCCGGAGATTGGACCACCAACTCAATGCTACACCATGAAAATGCAGTGCCACGAGGTCAATCTTCTATTTTTCGTTGTAGACCCCAGCAACGTTGAAACACACCTCCAAACTCGTCAGCCATGTCCTCACTATTGGTCCTTTTGAATATGTAGAATCGAACTGCTCTGGGATGGCCCGACGAGCTTTAGGTCCGCTCAGCAGTTGAGACTTCCTTTCAAAGAGCACCGCCTCTCTCGTGCTCGCATTGTGGAGAACCTCCATAGCTGCGTTCAGTTGCTAGATCAGGTGCTGGTTGAGTCCTTTGAGTGCCGTCAGTCACTGAGTCAGCTCCTTGTTGATGCGAGATTGTCGGCTGCCACATGTTGTTCCTGTAGCTCTAGTTGGGGGATCTGGTTGTTGCTGTTTCCCCTAATTCGCTGAGTCCAAGACCGGGTTTGCCGTCGATGTCAGCTGAAAAGAGTATTATGCTCGTCTGGATAAGACTCTTTTCTGCCGCCTCACTCATTTCGACTGACCTGAGTGGTCTGCTGCATCCAGACTTGGCACTTGAGTAGCGAGAGCTGATTAGATCTGAGAGGGAGAGCAGAGCTCAGGGAGTTAGTGCCAGAACTGCGAATGGATCATGAACTTACTGATTAGCAAGCAAGAATGAGCAACTAACTGAGACTCCTCCCAATCATAACCTCACCTCAGCTTTGTGAGCCTTGTCCCTCAGAAAACCAGCCAACCAAGAGAATCCTAGCATGACACAGTCACACAGGGTTTTCTTGGTGAGCACTACCAAATGGCCGACGGCCCCAAACCAGGACGTCCTCCATTTTGCCTGAAACTGGACCATACCCAAGTAACTATGCTGCAAACGCAGTCATGCAATCAGAATCAGCAAGTAAAACAGCAACAAGGAGTTAGGGCTGCCCGAAGCCGGGAACCGGCTGTGCTTCCGATGGAGCTTGCCGTGTGCTAGTGTTGCGCCGGAAGCACGAGGAGGAGCGGGACCAAGTGGACACCATTACGTTGACATGTCCACTCCACTGAGCAGCGTCTCGCCAACATCAGTGTCCATCGATCCACTCTGCATGAGCATGTATACCAGCCGAGAGGTCACAGTATGAGTGAGTCAGGCATTGCACAGACAAACAACAACAGTCTTCGGGCCCGTGGCTACGTAGCCGATCACACCAGGGTTGGTCGTCACCTGGGAGTTCGTGTGCATCCCAAACTGAGTGTGTTGCTCATGCATCGCAGGAGTCTTCGCCAATGAGCTGATGTTGGTTATTGGTTGCGCTTGCTTCAATCACATTGTTGTCTCAAAGTTTGTGAAGTCTTGATGTGCGAGATGCGAAGTTTGTTGTGATTTATGACGCTCCTGTCGACCTGTACAGTTTACTATGACCACTCGGCCGTGTCCATACTCGTACAGATCCCTGATGCGGACCCTTGAGGCACCGGTGCGTCATCTCGTGGCGGAACACCATCATGGGGCTCACCGACGACTGTTCCAGAGCTCAGGACGCTACCCGGGACCTCCTGCAGTTTTTCTGCAGCACAGAGGAGTTTATCGGTGGACTGGCTGTGGGCCCCATTTGCATGTTTTTGTATTGTGTGTCCACCACTTGATGCCGGATGCATGCATGCAACCAGTTGTAGCGTCCGCCTTTTGATTTTACACGTCTAGGTTCAGATGTCGTAGCATTCTGACTTGTCGGCGCAGAGTTACGACCAAAACAGTGGTTTTGGGCCGGATTTAGGACAGATCTTGCACTGCCGCGTGCGACACCTGCCGTGCGCCGCGGCAGGTACTTATGCCATGGACCTGTCATTTGTCATCTCTCTCTGCAAATGCTATTGAAGCATTCTGACACTTTGCCTTGTGTCTCCTAGCCAGACCCTTGCCGTTGTGTGT
>SZWC01019680.1:29277-41672 GCA_023375785.1 Penium margaritaceum
TGCACTGCCGCGTGCGACACCTGCCGTGCGCCGCGGCAGGTACTTATGCCATGGACCTGTCATTTGTCATCTCTCTCTGCAAATGCTATTGAAGCATTCTGACACTTTGCCTTGTGTCTCCTAGCCAGACCCTTGCCGTTGTGTGCACGACTTGTGACTGTCGTCACCGTCTGAACCCACTGACGCCTAGTCAACGGCTGTGTCGCTAGGAAGCTTCCACGCATCTTCTCATGGTATCAGAGCTGTGAGACAGTTCTCACCGAGCTGCGCAGTAGAGACGCAGCAGAGCAGCAACAGTGAGAGCCACAACTGCAGCAGATCCACAGGGAACCGTCGACGATAGCAGGCCGCCGTTGACGTCGCTCACCACTTCCATGTGAGACCGCAGTCGCTAGCAACATTCAGCAGTAGCAGCAACAGTGCAGCAGAGTAGCAGCACAACAGAAGCGGCAGCAACAGTAGCGGCAGAAGTGCACGGCGGGAGCACCACAGCAGCTGCGTGCGGTGGCGTAGCATAGCAGCAGCGCAACAACAGTGACAGCAGTAGTAGCGGCGTCAGCAGTAGCAGCGGCGGCAACAGCACAACAACTGCACAACAGTAGAGGTAGCGGCACCAGCAATAGCGCAGCAGCAGCAGCGGCAACAACAGCAGCAGCAGCAGCGCGCGGCGGTTGTAGTAGCGTGCAGCAGCCGCAGCACGTAGCAGTAGTAGCAGCACGTGGCTGCTGCCACAGCCGCGCATGCAGCGCCCAAGCCGCCGCTCTGCACGGAGACGCGTGGCTGGTGTTGTAGCTGACGGCATAGCAGCAGCAGTAGTCGAGCGGAAGCTGCTGCACAGCTTTCGTGTAGCTCCCGCGCAGTTGCTACGCAGCGGCCGCCAGCTCGCGTAGTGGTCGCGAGAGTTGAAAAAGATAAGAAGAAAAAAAAGGGGCAAGCTGACGTCAGCATTTCTACTTGCTGACGTCATTAGATCTTGCTGACGTCAGCAATTTTGTGCGGATGTCAGCATTTGCCTTAGTGAAATTTTTGGTCGGAGGGTCAAAACTCCTCGAGAAACGCTCACGTTTCTTCAGTTCAACCATGTTGACGTCTCAGCCCATAATGAGCGGCACCATGGCTCTGCACAACGAGAAGGGAAAGAGGGTACTAGATCCTTCTTCTTCTTCTTCCTCTGGGGTCATGAGCCCACGCTCGCAGGCCATTGAGGACCTGCAGAACCAGCAGGACGAGATGTGCCGCTTGCAGCAGGAGCAGACTGATGCCATTTGTACACTTACCGAGCTCCTTCGAGGACATTCCACGACTCCACGATAGACTCCTGAGGGAGCGGCCGGGATCGTACCCTCTAAAAAGCAGTCAGCTCTAGCATCAGAGACAAGAGCCGGAGCCGACCCGCCACCTCTTGATCCTTGGGACACTGATCCAGACATGCCAGGCATGGAGGTCGACTCCCCATAGCGCGAGATTCATTTGCTTCAGGATCGTATCCGCCAGCTTCAGATGAGCTCTCGGCCCCCATTCACGTCTCGCTTTCTGGGGTTTTGATCGTCGCCTGATCTCCACCCCAGCGACTTCCCTCTTCCTGGCGTCTTTCCCTTCCCTCGTCCTACTCAGCCTGTGGTTGCTCTCTCTACGGAGCGGCAACCCCAGGACTTCGAGACGCCGCCCCCACGGTACGTCAGCGAGGACAGCTTTGACTGCTGGGAGATTCTCTTCCAGGTCTGGGCCACTTCAGAGGGCGTGTGGCCCTACTTCTACAGTCCATATCAGACTACGGACCGATCTCAGGTGCTGACAGCGGCTAGGGCAATGCGAGGACTTCTCTACGCCATGCCGCGCGAGACCGTCATTGACTTTCGCACTGAGCTTGGCGAGGCGGGCACGGGCACAGGCGCAGATCCACGTGGGGGCTGGGAGCTAGCATTGTCCCTGCTTGTTGCAGAGACGCATGCCACCCGCGCCGCACACAGCCGTGCCTTTCACTCCCTTTGCCAGGGGCCTGCCAAGCTTGCAGTCAACTACTGGCAACACGCCATGCGCATTTACACGCGCCTTGGGACTTTAGGAGGCACACAGCTGTGGACGCTCTGCACGATCATGCTCGGGGTTTGCCTTGAGCACACAAATATCTTCACGCGGTACAACGATGCCGTGCTCGAGCCTTTC
Organism: Penium margaritaceum; assembly: GCA_023375785.1. NCBI lineage: Eukaryota > Viridiplantae > Streptophyta > Zygnematophyceae > Desmidiales > Peniaceae > Penium > Penium margaritaceum. The sequence goes on from SZWC01019680.1 coordinate 31,444, forward strand.
TCGGCCTCACCACAGCTTCTTTCCAGGGTGCACCAGCTTTCCCTCCAGGCGACTTCCGCCCGTGAGGCAGCCGTGGCTCATGAGGAGACCTCTATTGCTGCAATAGCCGTCGCATCACCACCGACACCCCTCTTGCAGAATCCTTCTCCACCCTCCGTCTCGTCCTCCTCCTCCTCCCCTTCTGCCCCAATTACACCGACTCAGACACAGGGTATCGCGGCAACAGCACAGGGGAAGGAGGGGTGACGGAGGCGTGGCTCGGGCCAGCAATAGCCGCAGCAGTAGCCGTCATCGAGTAGTAGCAGTGGACGCTATGTTCACTACTACAACTGTGGAGGCGCCCATCACTACACCGAGTGCCAGCAGCCGTTTTACTGGGCGCAGATTACTCGTGGGCTCCAGGCTGCGCATGCACTCTGGTCTACTCAAGGAGCACATCCTCCGGGCACGCGGTGACCACGACCGCAGCAGTTCTCGGTTCACCATTGGCGACCGGAGGCGATCCAGACCCACGTGAATGCACCATCGCTGAGCTCCAAAACCTCTTGGCACTTCGCTTTCAGGGAGGTGCGAGTGTGTTGTCACAGCCGGGTGGTTCACATACTATCTGTTCGTCTGTTCTTGTGACTCGGGATGACTCGTGTGGGGGGGCACAGTTGGCATGTAATGACGATGGACTTGATTGTACGGAGTGGAATCATGAGTCTCACCTGTGTGCCCTTCGTCGTTCCTCCCCACCTGTTGCTCAGCGACCGTCCGAGGCCAAGTATTTTGTTGCTCGTTCTAAAGTGGCGTCCTCTAGTCGTGATCCCAGTGGCACTTGGATCATCGATTCCAGTGCCACTCATGACATGACCTGTCGTTGCAGTTATTTTGTTGTTCTTGGACCTGTTGCATCTGTTTGTTGTGTGCGCACAGGGTCTGGGCAGTCCTTGCCAGTCCAGGGTGTTGGGGTCATCTGTTTCGATGGTCCGTCTGGCCCCCTGTATCTTTCCGAGGTGCTATTTGTGCCTGACCTTGAGCTTAGCGTACTTTCTGTACGTGCTTGCACATTGATGGGACTCTCTGTGGAGCACATTATAGTGTCCGCGACCGTGACTCCTCTCGACACTCGTAACTTTGTCCTTCATGCTTCTGTTGTGGATGATGTGCATCGTGTCTCTCGGACTTATGCTCCTTGCTCCCCCTCCCCTTCCGCTCGGGTTTTTGTCACTGGTGTTCTGTCTCCTGAGCACCAACGATTACTTCATCACCCCTAGTGTCATGTAGGCTTCGACATTGTGTCAAAGCTCATTCGAATACAACTCGCTCTTGGTCTTGACGCGGCTTCTTTTGAGAAGCCGCCCAAGACCGACTACCTCTTTTGCTCTCAGGGTAAGATGCATCGTTGCACCTACCCTGACTCTCGTTCACGCGCACTTCGCCCTCTCGAGTTAGTTCACTCAAACCTTCTTGGTCCCCTACCTGTCGAGTCTCTGTCCGATCGGGGTCGCTACGTCCTGACCCTGACTAATGACCTCACCCAGATGCGGTGGGTCTACAGCTTGCGCCGGAAGAGTGACACCGCTCTCGTGGTTCATGTCTGGCTAGTGATGGCTGAGTGTCAATCTCGCCACACGCTGCACACTTTCTGTTCGGATCGTGGCGGCGAGTTCCTTGGTGAGATGGACAGCTTCTTCGCCGAGCACGGGATTTTTCACCAGGTCTTTGCTCCTGCTACTCCTCAGCAGAACGGTATCTTTGAGCACTGGAACTGCACCATGGAGGATGCGGTTCGCGCTATGCGGTCTGAGTGCGGTCTTTCGGAGTTCTTCATTTTTGAAGGCTTTGCCTACATGACTTGGGTCTGGAACCGCCTTCTGAACGGTCCTCTACCGGACCACTTCATTCCGTATGAGCTCTGGTTCGGCCACCGTGCTGACTTGCGCCTCGCTCGCGTCTGGAGATCCCTGGCTTCTGTGTGGTACACTGAGGACTAGCAGGGGTCCAAGGTCTCACTGCGGGGTCGCTTGTGCGCCTTTGTTGGTATCTCCGTGCGTTCGAAGGCATGGCATTTTTGGGACCCTACTCATCGTTGCATTGTTGAGTTCCGCGACACGCTCTTCTTTTAGTCCCTTACCTACCGTGATCTGAGTTCCATCACGTCGCTGTCTGTCATGCATGTCCCCACGTGTGAGGTTTCTTGATGTATTGGGGAGTCTACGCCTACGAGCACCGATTGCCGAGTGGATGGATCCGTTCGAGCTCCCTCCACCTCTTCGGTGCTTGATGACCCAGCGATCATCGCTGTTGGTCCAGAGATCTCTCCAGCACCGCTGGCTCCTACACCTGCCCCTTCACTCCCCACAGGTACCCTTTACTTGTGCATACTCCTGCGACCAGACCTGTGTGCACCAGCACCCCTGCCTCTGTGCGTGGATCTGCCTCACCTGCTCCTACTGTCACACCGAGCCTTGTGTCTCCCACACCCGCATCTCCTCGCACGGCATCACCAGCTCCCTTGCCTCAGCCCTCCCCAGCTGCGATTGTGCCCATTCCTGCGCCGGAGGTGTGCCCCTCGAGCCCGGGTTACTCCCGTGAGCTTGGTGGTAGCCTTCAACCATTGGACTCTGAAGCTCAGCGAGTGTCTAGTCCCGCGCCCAGGTGCTCCACTTGTAGCATCGGGATTGCTGATCCCGACACAAAGGCCCTAGGCCTGAGTGTCTGCACTGAACACGGAGAGGTACATCCAGCGTGTCCCGTAGGGCACGACTTCGTCACTCGAGAGTTTCATATCGCTTGTGATGCAGCAGCCGATCTTGTGGTAGTCAGACCTAGCACTGAGGCGTGCGCTCTTGCCATGCAGAGCTTTCCCTTTATGGCGCCTAACCTCGGCACACTGAGGGAAGCTATCTCGTCACAGGATGCTGACGCGTGGCGTGCTACTTGCCAGAATGAGCTCCGCACCATCCGAGAGCATGGAGTTTACGAGCTAGTCGACCTTCCACCTGGGAGGAAAGCTATTCAGGTCAAGTGGGTCATTCGCAAGAAGGTGATGCCGGATGGCTCACTGGAACGCCACAAGGCCCGCTTTGTCGTCAAGGGGTACTCTCAGATTGAGGGCATAGATTGCACTGACAGTTTTGCCCCTGTCGGCCTCATGACCTCAGCTTGAGCTCTGTTCGGTGTAGTGGCTCAGCATGACTGGGAACTGCACCAGATGGATGTGAATAATGCGTTCCTCCATGGCTCTCTGGATGACGAGATTTATGTGGCTCAGCCACCCGGCTTTGAGGACGGTGACAAGGTCTGGCGCTTGTGCAAGTCCTTGTACGGCCTCAAGCAGTTTCTTCGGTGTTGAAACCAGGAGATCACTAGCACCGTGACTCGTGTGGGACATGTACAAAGCGAGGTAGATCCCTCTCTCTTCATTCGACAGACGCCCGAGCAATTCATCGCCATCCTGGTATATGTTGACGACCTTCTGATCACGTCTCCTTCATTGGAGGCCGTGAAGGAGGCCAAGGCTGTCCTCCAGACTGCATATAGGATGAAGGACATTGGTCTTGCAGCGGTGTTTCTTGGCATGGAGATGGTGTGAGACCTCAGACGTCGCACTCTACTATTGCATCAGGCCCGATACGCACGTGTTGTGGGGGAGCGCTTTTAGCGACCTTCTCGGTGCAGTGCCCACGGCTTCCACACCTCTTACGTCTGACGGGCAGGATGCCCTAAAGGTTGATGATCCCACACAGCTGGGGGAGACAATGGATGTGACCTTGTACCTCCGTCTCATCGGATCTCTGATGTACCTGACCACTACCACACGTCCTGACATCGCATTTTGCGTCAACCTCCTTGCCCAGTTTTTGCAAGCTCCACGCGCTAGAGCCCTTCACGCGGCTGTGCGAGTGGTGCGGTACGTGGTCTCCACACTGTACCTCGGACTTTGCTTTCGCCGGCAGTGTTTGGTGGTCCTTGAGGACTACACCGACAGCGACTGGCCCAATAGCCCAGATGGACGTAGTCACACCGGTTACGTGTTCCTGCTTGGTGGGACTGCTCTGTCCTGGCACAGCGGGAGGCATGGTTGCATTACACGTAGCTCATCGGAGGCTGAGTACGTTGCTCTAGGTGTAGGGGCTGCTGAGGCGGTATGGTTGCAACGCCTGTTCCATGAGCTTGGCCAGTCAGTTCCCGTTATCGTGCTTCACTACGAAAACTAGAGTGCTCTTGCCAATGCGGAGAACTCTGGTGTGCTTCATGCTTGCACGAAGCACATTGCGGTCGAGCAGCACTTCATGCGTGATCTGGTGGAGCGACACGTGATCTCCGTCATTTGGGTTGGTACTGATTTCTTGACGAAGGCACTAGCACGCGGAAAGTTCCAGGTGGCCATTCGTTCTGTTGGACTTCGCCCCTTGCCTGAGAGTGGTTGAGTGTTGGGTGTGTCCGTGTCCGTGTCACATTTGTCGTTGCACTTGTTTTTGTACTCGTCTCAGTGCTGCACGTGTATGGACATGCGTACCATCGGGTCATGGGGGAATGTTGTGATTTGTGACGTTCCTGTCGACCTGTACAATTTACTCTAACCACTCGGCCAACGGCAACACGATTGTGTCCATACTCGTTCAGATCCCTGATGCGGACCCTGGAGGCACCGGTGCGTCATCTGGTGGCGGACTACCATCCTGGGGCTGACTAACGACCGTTCCAGAGCTCCGGAAGCTACCCTGGACCTCCTGCAGTTTTTCTGCAGCACATAGGAGTTAATCGGTGGACTGGCCGTGTGCCCGATTTGCATGTTTTTGTGTTGTGTGTCCACGGCTTGATGGCGGATGCATGCATGTGACCAGTCGTAGCGTCCGGCTTTTGATTTTGCATGTCTAGGTTCAGACGTCGTAGCATTATGACATGTCTGCGCAGAGTTACGGCAAAAACAGTGGTTTTGGGCCAGATTTAGGACTAATCTTGCACGGCCGCGTGCGACACCTGCCCTGTGCCGCGGCAGGTACTTATGCCATGGACCTGTCATTTGTCATTTCTCTCTGTAAATGCTATTGAAGCATTCTGACACTTTGCCTTGTGTCTCCTAGCGAGACCCTTGCCGTTGTGTGGACGACTTGTGACTGTCGTCATCGTTCGACCAGGCACTGTCGCCTAGTCAACGGCTGTGTCGCTAGGAAGCTTCCACGCATCTTCTCAATGTTCACTCGTGCAAGGTAGTCCTCCATAGGGGTGAAGTCATTGGTTTCCCCTCCAGCACTGATGCACTCTGATACCAAGTTTTATGCCAGTCGGAAACGTAAATGGTGCAAAGGGAAACTTGCCGGGCAAAACACGGATTGTGAATTAGGGAAACTTGAGCAATTCATAAATAACGGTAAGTGTGCTTTGATGAGAAGTGTCGTGTTGGTGAAACACATATCAACAACATCAAGAATGAGAATGAGGCAAATGTTTGGTTTTATGGGCTCAAGCCGAGTGATGTGTGTGAGGTCGGAACGTGAGTGGGTGCTTGGAGAAGCTCCACCGAGAAATCATTGGGTTTCGAGAACATGGGGGCGCGGTTTTATGAAGATCCAGCGGCACAGAGGAGTTGCAAAAAAAATGGAAACATTGATGTTGGTCGCGACACTTTTGTCGGTCCCTTTGGAAGTTGGTCGAAGATAGTCAGAACTTCAAGAATGGAACATCGCCGAGCGGGGCAGTTGGCCAAAGTTCCCTTGGTCGGTTGAAATCAAATTCCAAAGATTGCCTCGCAATTGGCCATGAAATTCATGAGAAGAATTACCACGCTCAATTATCAGGGACTCATATACGTCTCGTACATAACAAAAAGGCAACCATAAGCTTCAATATCTTGTAGAAGAATGAAAATGTTATACTGTTTCCATTGTATTTGCCATGGAATCCCAAAAATATAATGAGGAAAGATGAATAACGAGGAATAATGAATCCTATGGCATGAACATGAGTAGTATGATATGCGTTTCCCAAAAGCATGCATATAATACTAGAATTCTGTTCATGATTCGTCAGAAGTGGGCAGTGCAGTCAAGGCTCATCGGTTTTCACGTTTTTGGGACTAGGTGGTGATTCGTTCAAACCTGTGAGCAATGGATACAATACTAGTTGAAATTGGGCAGTCTGACAGGCCAATGCTCGAAACGTGGGTATGAAAGGAATACTTCCTTGTTTGGTTTTTGACCCCTAGGGGAGATTATGGTCCAAGATCTCATCAGCCTACCCTGCCGCCCTCCCTTAGTCTCCGCACTCCATCACCGTCCACCTTCTCCCTCTGCACCTTGGGGGGAGCAGCTGTGAGACGGTTGTCCGGGCTAAAGCGGCAGGCGGGTCAGGGCGGGCGATGGGCGATCAGGCCCCGGAACTGGAGCAGGCGCAGGGGCACCATGAGGACGTGTGGGTGGCGGGTGTCACAGCTCGTGCGCCGTCCAACATAGCCGTGATCAAGTACTGGGGCAAGAGGGACGAGCGCCTCATCCTGCCGCTAAACTCCAGCCTCAGCGCCACCCTCGACTGCCGAGATCTGGCGGCGCAGACCACCGTGGCCGCCAGCCCGGCTTTCGACAGGGACCGCCTCTGGCTCAACGGCAAGGTGAGAAAGAGCACAAGAGCGAGAGAACTTGTACTGTAGGAATTTCTTCAAAGCCACCATTCCTTCTTTTCCAATCTTTCCTCAGCATCACGCTAGTCTGCTGAGATCTGGCAGTGCAAACCGCAGTTGCCGCCAGCCCCAGCTTTGTCAGGGACAGCCTCTGGCTCAATGGCAAGGTGAGAGATGAGAGCATTTTCTTGGTCCGAGGGCTATTCCTGTATTTCTCCCCTCTGTCTATCTCCTCAGTGCCACCCTGGACTGCCTAGATGTGGCCGTTGAAACCCACGGAGTAGAAGAACCTGAATCCTTAGGTCCAAGGCCGTTGCTTCCACGTATGTACGACACCCTCCCAAAAGCACTGCAGAGGAGCACGCATGCTGGCTGCTGCCGGCACCGTTGGCGGGCATGCTGCTGCTGTCGGCACGGTTGGGACGCAGTGCTTCGCAGGCTTGTGTGTTAAGTGCAAGGTGATGATGCCACCAGTTTGTCCATCTCAGGTTCATGTTGACCCTGAAATGCACATGTTTTCCTTCTAGAAGAAAAAGGGGCGGGGAGTGGGGGGGGGGCGCTGGGTGAAAGGACTACAGGAGAAGGGGGGACCGGCGTGTTTGGATGGCTGGGGTGAGCGGTGGGGGTTGGGTGTGATCATCGATCAGGCAATCTGTTTAGTGCAACTGCGTGCAAGCTGCTATCTGTGTGAAGGCAACTGCCAACCTGCACGCCTAGGGCCTCTAGTGGGCCTCTAAAATGAGAAAGGAAAGAAAGATAAAAACTGGGAATGGAGAGTGATGTTTCACGCTCCTTTGTGACAGGCTGAGCTGCGACCTCTGTTTGTTACGGGGACCGGAAGGTCAGTGGTTCAAGCTCCCTGATCTGCAACTCTGAGAGGCCGAGCAGGGAAGGTTGCGACCTCGACCTCAACCTTGGCCTTGACCTCTGGCCAAAGGTTTGAGATCGAGCTTGGCATAAGTGTAAACTGGCTGCGGACTGCCTGCGAAGTGGTTGGGATACGTATGTGTGGGTGCCTATATGCCTTCACGTGGATGGTGAACATGCACATGGATTCCTCCATTTGTTTTCCTCAGGAGGTTTCTCTGGACACCCATCGTTACCAAGCCTGCCTCAGCGCGTTGCGCGCACGCGCCACTTCCGTCACCACAACAGCATGGCCTCTGGCGTACTTGCGCCAGCTACGACAGCAGCAGCAGCCGCCGGAGAGGCCCACTGATGGCGGCGACGGATGCGGCGGTGACAACAACCGCAATGGCNGGGTTCGAGGTGACGGTGACAGGCGAGCAGTGGCGCAGGCCGGTGCACGTGCACATCGTGTCGCACAACAACTTCCCTACCGCTGCAGGACTGGCCTCCTCCGCCGCTGGCTTCGCTTGCCTCGGTGAGTCTGATGTGGCGTCTCAGTGCATCTTGTCCCATCCCATCCCATCCCATCCCATCCCATCCCATCCCATCCCATCCCATCCCATCCCATCCCATCCCATCCCATCCCATCCCATCCCATTCCATCCCATCCCATCCCATCCCCTTCCCGTCCCGTCCCGCCCTGTCTGGCCCTGTCCTTTTCCGCCCCGCTCCGTCTCGTCCCGTGCTGTGCATGTGAGGAGTGGTGTGTCACATGTCATGCATGTGAAGAGTGGTGTGTCACATGTCATGCATGTGATTTGTGGTGTGTCACATGCCATGTATGTGAGGAATGGTGTGTCACATGTCATGCATGTGAAGAGTGGTGTGTCACATGTCATGCATGTGAGGAGTGGTGTGTCACATGCCATGCATGTGAAGAGTGGTGTGTCACGTGTCATGTATGTGAGGAATGGTGTGGTGAGCAGTGGTGTGTGTGCATGGTCTTGAGCAGCCAAGGCATGTGCAGCTGCGGAAGGTCTTCTGCATGCACGCCCTGCTGAATTGTTTGAGCTGTTCGGGGGGGAGGGAGGGGGGGGTGCAGGCACACACCGTATGTGGAAAGTGGTTGTCGTGATTGCCCTCTCTGGTTTTATCGAGGACGTTGTCCGCTGGGGTCCAGCTTCATTGCCTAGCCTGTAGGTAGTGGGTCCAGCGGAAAACGACACCTAGGGGGGAGAGCTCTCGATGGAAAGAATGTGACGCATTCCACGTCAGGCGTGTTTCACATGGTGTGTTGTACTGTGCGTGTGCATGTGCATGTGCATGTGCGTGTGTTAGTGCGCGAGTGCGTGTGTCTGCGTGTGCATCATGCTCATGGTTTTGCGTGTGTCTGCGCGTGCATCATGCACGTGGTTTTGCGTGTGTCTGCGCGTGCATCATGCACGTGGTTTTGCGTGTTGCTGTGGGTGTGTGCAGTGTTCAGCGTGGCTCGGCTGATGGGGGTTAAGGAGTCTTTCCCTGGAGAACTCACCACACTTGCACGGTGAGAAGACCGTTTTGTTTTGCATGGAGAAGTTCACACAGAAGCATGGTGAAAACATCTCTTTGTCTTTGGACAGCTCACCACACTTGCACTGTGAGGCAACTACTGCACATTGTGCCTGCAGTGGAGTGCACTTGCACTGCACTGCACTGCACCGCACCGCACCGCCCCGCCCTGCACTGCCCTGCACTGCCCTGGCCTGCCCTGCGCTACGCTGGGTTGCGCTGAACTGCTACCCACCGCACCCCACCCCATCCCACCCCACCTCACCATACTGTAACGCAGCGCAGGGCACTGCACTGCACTGCACATCATCGCATCACACATCACCGCACCATCACCGCACCACACATCACCGCACCACACATCCCCTCACCACTCATCACCACACCGCACATCAGCGCACGGCACTGCGCCGCACCGCACCGCACTGCACTGCCCTGCTCTGCCCTGCACTGCCCTGCTCTGCTTCACGCCGTGCCATGCTGCGCTGTGCTGCACCCGATCGAACCGCATTGCATAATCCAATGGGGACGCCAACACATGGTGACTTGTGTGCGTACGAGACATGGCGAGTTGTAAGGGAAGAACTGATCCTTCTTGCCAGAAGCACTGCTGGTGGTGAGGAGGAGCCCGAACGTGACTCCGTTGTTCTATGCACTGAGTTCCCCGTGCCTCTTACTGAGGCTTGCATCTAACTTCACGCCGTTGAGCTTTTGGATGCTTTGAAGCGCATCTGCTGGTCAACCTGTTCGACTCGGTGTTTAAGCTCACTGTTGCTTCTACCTCAACGTCGTGTTGTGTTGCTTGTTGTGGTGGCGTGCTGGTTGGATGGTCAGATAGGTTGGGCTCAGGAAGTGCATGCCGGAGTCTCTACGGTGGATTTGTGCGTTGGAACCGAGGCGAGGTATGTCATCCGCCGTTTCCTCCTTCTTTTTTGTCCTCGTCCTCCCTTACTCAAGGCCGTTGTCGTCTTGGTCGTCATTCTCCTTGCCCTTTTCTTCATGGTTGACGTCATCGTCTTCGCTGCCGCTGTCACTGCTCTCTCTGCCGACGCTGTCGTCGTCATGCCGCCGCCGCCGTCGTCATAGTGATCATCGTTGTCGTCGTCATCGTCTGCGTCGTCGTCGTTGTAGCATCGTTGTCGTTGTCATCGTCATGGTCGTCGCCGCCGCCGCTGCTGCTCTCCTCCTCCTCCTCCTCCTCCTCCTCCTCCTCCTCCTCCTCCTC